>JAQFZC010002851.1:0-21063 GCA_034695205.1 Dicyrtoma fusca
TTTGACTGTTTTGAAAAAGTGTTATTTACTAGTTTTGACTGTTTTGAAAAAGTGTCATTTACTAGTTTTGACTGTTTCGAAAAAGTGTCATTTACTTGTTTAGATTGTTTCGAAAAGGGACATTTACTAGTTTTGACCGTTTTAAAAGAGTGCATTTGTGGAATTAAACACTTTTGTAAAGCATTCGTTCGACGGTTCCCCAGTTCCTAATAGGTTAAGATGCAAAAAGTCATATCTAAAAGCTTTGCAAATAAACTGTAATAAACCAAAATTTAAAAACAATTTTATTTTCTGAAAATGGGAGATAAACCTGTTCTCATATAATAAAGTTACACTCCTTGTTTTTTTTAAGTGTCGTCGAAGTTTGGCATTTTTTAACATGCAAAAGGGTGTATCTAGCCAACATATTTGCTGTCATTAAGTTTATTCAAAACTCTAAATGGGCTGACTACTGCTGACTACTGTGCTGTGCAGTAAAAAATCTCCTGCCTCTAGAAACATTGCTGGCAACATTCCAAAGCTAATAATTATTTCCCCTCATAAACATAAAAATACAAATTACACGCTCACACGAGGCCATTCCATTCCATTTCAAAATCATAGCCAGAGCCCCAAGATGTATATAATTACTAACAAAAGTTACAACACAGAACGCTTCTTTAATTTCACAAAGATTCTATTTCCACAGATTTTTTTATGTCCATTCCATATGACTTTGGCTCGGGATTTTATTTCCCGGAAAAGACGAGTGAATCAGACTGAGAAGATCCGGAACAATTTTCCAAAGCAAAGGAGAGAAAGATGAGACTAAAATAAAATGAGTAGCTATAACTATAAGCTGAATCTATAGGCATAGGCAAAGCTATAGCATCATAACTATAGGGTATATGGGCAACTGGATATATACAAAATTTCTTGTGGGTGGTGTGCATAATAAAACAAAAATAAAGCCCATTTTAATTTGTTCAGAGCAGATAGCAGTGGGACCTGGGTGTTGGCTTCCTTCCTTCTAGTTCTAGTGCATAAAATACACAATATTTCAATTTTTTCCACTAGCTTACCAGCTACAGTGAATAATTTTTTTGTAAATTTGTTTTATTTACGTTTTATAAAAAAATTAGTACTTCTTTAATAAATCTTAAACTTCAATTTGTTTGTTAGCTACACTAAACTAACTTCTTTTACTTGATTGGAAAAAATGACTTCGATACATTTGGTAAGTTTTGATTTTTTAAAAAGCAATTTTTGGTAACTTTTATATAATTTTTGTTAAGTATTCGTGATTTAATTTTTTAAGGAACCCACTGTGAGCCCTTTGCCTAATTTCAACGCACTCAGTGATGCTAAGGCACTTAGGGACGCTATGAAGGGCTTCGGCACAGGTAAAAAAATGTTTTAAAAACTATTTGAGAATTTTGAAAAATTAAAAAACATGCTACGACGCCGCTTACAATTATTTTAATTTGCAGACAACAATCTACACCAAAGTGCATATTAATTACCATTAAAAAAATTAATTAATAATTTTAAATAAATTAATTCCAGATGAACAAGCTATCATCGACGTTCTCACAAAGCGCTCCAACAGACAGCGCCAGGATATCATCGGCGCTTTTAAAAAGCAGTTCGGGCGGGTAATTTAAAATTTGCCACCTTCCCATTCTCCCTAAAAATTAAAAATAAACTTGGCCATACTTAACTCCAACGCCATTTATAATTTTGGTAATAGAAGTTCGTGCTTTAATAGTTTGTTTTTTGCGATGCAGGACCTCATAAAGGACTTGACGAGTGAATTGGGCGGGAAATTTGAAAAATTGATTTTGGCTTTAATGATGGCGCCATGGGATTACTTGGCCTTCGAATTAAACAATGCAATGGCGGGCCTTGGAACGAACGAGAGTGTCTTGACGGAGGTTATTACGGTATTATCTTTGAATTTAATGCACATGTCTTTCCCGCCGCGGTGGTGTAGTGCTTATTGTTCAAGTTAAAATCGTAGCCCTTGTATTGGTATGCTTTTGCCTATACAAAAGGTATTACTATGTAATACAGTCTTATTTTAAATTTTGTAAATACTTCGCGCAATAATTATTTCAAATTTTCCTGCAGGTTCTCTGCACTCACTCAAACCAAGACCTACAGAGCATTACGACGGCCTACCAAAGCAAATACGGTAAATCTTTGGAGGAAGCCATTGAAAGCGAAGTTTCTGGGGATTACAAGCGGCTCCTTATTTTACTTCTTACGGTATGCAAAGAAAATTGTTGCGCATGCGAATTCGCACTAGCCTTTTATACGTTGTTTTATAATACTGAGCCTAATTACTGCGCACTTTTGGTAGCTTTAAAAACTGCGCATGCGCAACAGTGCTCTTGACTTTTTAAAGTACTGCGCATGCGCAGTAGCATTTGTGGCACTTTTAAACACTGCGCATGCGCCTTACTAAATTTCGCTATAATTTACCCGCTTTTTTCAAATAATTTCAGAACGTCCGCGACGAAGGCGGCCTCTACCCCGGCAAAGCGAAAGAGCAGGCCGAGAAGCTCCACGCCGCTGGCGAAGGCAAACTTGGAACTGACGAGGAAACGTTTGTGGTGCTTCTTGCGCACGAATCTTTCGCGCAAATCCGCCTAATTTTTGACCAGTACCGTAAAGTTTCTGGGAAAACGTTGGAAGAGGCAGTAAAGAAAGAATTTTCTGGAGAGCTTCAATACGCCATAATGGCAATTCGTATGTAGCCAACAAAACAACAATTTATTTTTTTAAATCCAATTTTGAAATATAATTTGACTTTAAATTATTGTGATTTTGAATAGTAAAATGCGCCGAAAATCGCGCTCGTTATTTCGCGGAGGTTCTTGAAAATGCCATGAAGGGCGCTGGGACGAACGATTCAACTTTAATTCGAATTATTGTTTCCCGCTCTGAAACTGACTTGGGAACGATCAAGAAGGAGTACTTGAAGCTGTATAATAGGACGCTTTTGAGCGCAGTTCAGTCAGAGACATCTGGCGATTACAAAGCTGGGATGCTGTCGCTTATTGGCGAGCCTTAAAGGCCGTATTTTTAGGCTCTTTTTACCGACTAATTTCCAAAAGCTTTGCAATTTAATGGTCAACCAGAATTTGCATTTGTTTTCCATATTTTTCTTGCTATTTTACCAATTTTAGATGAAATTTATGACCCATTCGTTCCTATCTATTTAGTTCAGTGTTTAGGTTTCTATAGCGCAAAAAAAATTGTAGACCGATTATGTAGAGAGAATAAGTATGCTATACTTGGTATGTGCTGTGTAACTCTGTTAGCTATAGCTGTGCTGTACAATAAAATATGCTATGCGTATAAGTAGGGGCATTTCAAATGTTACGTTACAAAAACGACTTTTTCAAAATGCTGACCTACAACGCATATTTTCCACCCACCCAATTCAAAGGTAAAAATATCGTAGTCGTAGTTACACCTTTTTTAAACGGCACGCTTTTTACATTTTGAACATTTTCGAAACTTAAGTACATACATATAGCAGATTTGAGCACTTTTTCAGGTGTAAATGACCGGTTTTTGATTTTTCAAAAACTGCAAATATTACGTTTTACTACTTTTTTGAAGTGTAAATTATAGGTCTTTGATTTTAAAAACATGCAAATATTACGTTTTAGTACTTTTTTGAAGCGTTAGTAACAGGTGTTTGATTTTTCAAACGTGCAAATATTACATTTTAGTACTTTTTCGAAGCATAAATTCCATGTTTTTGATTTTTATAAAAATAAAAAATGGTGCTTTTGCTTTCTTTTGGAAGCCAATTTTCATGTTTTGCATAGTTTGAAAAGTACTCAAATCACCATTTTGCCCTTTTTTAAAGCACAAAAAAGTGACATCTTGCATTTTTTAGAAATGCAAATAATACTCGTTTGCACTTTCTGCGCCCAAATTTGTCACCTTTTACACGTTTTAAAAATAGGCTTATACAATATTATGCTCTTTTGTGGCACGCCATTCATGTTTTGCATCTTTTAAAAGAGCACATTTTTGGCCTTTGTACCTCTCTAGAGAAGAAAGTAAGGCAAGATTTACACTTTAACCTTACGCAAAATAAGAAAGCTTTCTTTTCAAAAATGAAAGACGTAATATCTGTACAAATCTGCGTTCACCATCTATTCTCCGGCACCCCTGATACTTAGACATTTCCACTACTTTAAATTAATTATATAAATTATATAAAATACAAAATTATGAAACGTATACTGAGTCCGTCGGGCTACCCTCGTTGGAGGACAGTGTCAGGTTTGTTTTGTTGCAATAAAGTTCGTCTTTCTCTCAAGGTTCCACCTAAAAGGCACATAATATGTTAACCTTTACAACGCCAAAAAAAGCAGTCCCGTTCGACTAACGGATTCGGATTTCGGAGAAAATGCAACTAGAAGTGACTGACTCATGAAAAAAATAAAAATAAAAAATAATTGTAGAGGAAGACGAAACGACTGACTGACACCGGGTCGTCAACGCTGTTGGGAGTTGAAGATCAAAATCAAGGGCATCCTGGCATCGTTACAGATTTTATATTTATATCTATACTATTATAGCAAGCCGGCATTTCCCTATAACTATATGCACAAATGTCAAAAAACTTCGTGTCTATAGACACGCTTATGTTTTATGTAGTGGGAGGCCTGCATAGAAAATGGAAACCACCTAAATGAAGGTACATACAGGGAATAAAAATAACTCTTGAGATTCGTTTTCCCTTTCAGCATCCCGTCGAGCTCACAGCATCCGTCCCTGCAGACTGCAAATGATTTTTGCAGACACATTTTGATTTTTTTCTTGGATTTCCCGTCCATACTGCAGTCATTTCTTTTTATTTCATTCAGCAGTCCGCACATTTCACTGGAAATACAGCAACCACCGCACCAGACCAGACCTAGCTAACCCCAAGCTAACTTTCCGTCTTTAATTTTAAACAAAAAATAAATTACATCTTTGAGGCCATTTACAAAATTAATTAATAAGTTTTTACAGTTTAAGTTTTATTACCAGGTAATTAATTTACAAGGCTCGACGCCACTTAAAAAATCATAGAGTATCGACTAGTCTTTATACCTACAGTTACAAAAACGTTCTTCTTGTTTAAAAGTATTAAAACCCACAATTCAGTATTGCGTTCAAGTTTTTTTTTGTAATTTTAAAATTCAACAAGAAACAAAAAATTAAGTTTTGACACTAAATTAAGAGTAAATTTTCTCATTTTTATAATAATTTAATATCCTTAGATTTTGTGAGCTAAAGGAGAGAAAATCTTGGGCTGAACTAAAATGGCTGCTTTATTCCGGGTAAGAAAAACCGCATAAAATAGTTGACATAATTATTCAAAAAATTGAAAAAGAATTAAATCAATGGTTTTAATATTTTTAACCTATTCGAAACTGACACGCCATGAAAAGAATCTTTCAAAAATGCCGTTTATTTTACAAATAATACACTTTTCTAAATAGTCAAAAATAATAATTAACATTTTTGGAAGACACAATCCAGGAAATTAACACTTTCAGAAAGGTCAAAACTTGAAATAACACTTTTCAAAAACATTTAAAAAATAGTAATTAACATTTTAAAAAGACACAATCCAGGAAATCGACACTTTCAAAAAAGTCAAAACTAGAAATTACACTTTTCAAAAATATTTAAAAATATTAATTAACATTTCCAAAAGACACAATCCAGGAAATTAACACTTGCAAAAAGGCAAAAACTGGAATTTGCACTTTTAAAAATCATTTAAAACTAGTATTCATTAATATTTTCAACAACATTTAAAACTAGTAATAAAATTATTACTGTTTTCAAAAGTGTCAAAATAAGAAAGATACATTTTCAAAAACGTGTTAAACTAGAGTAATAACCGTTTCAAATACCTAGGTTAATTTAAATAATTAATTATTGATTAATTTCGTTTCTTTTATTTCTGGGTAATGTTTAAAATAATGCAGGAACCCACTGTGAGTCCAGCTCCAAATTTTAATGCTCTCAATGATGCTAGGGCACTCAGGGGTGCCATGAAAGGATTTGGAACAGGTAACTTATTTTAAAACTAACCCGCCACTTGTTCGAAGTTTAAATTTTAACTTGTCTTGACAAAAGAGTTATACAAATTTCTATAATTTATTTAACTGGCGTTGAACCACCACAAAATTTACTTTTTAATTTATGATTTTGTACCGTCATAGACGAGCAGGCCATCATCGATGTTTTAACTCGGCGCTCTAACCCACAAAGGCAGGAGATAATAACCACTTTTAAAAAGGAGTTTGGGCGGGTAATTTAATTTTATATTTTTTAAAAAATGTAATAGGTACTGCAATTTTAATGCTTGAAAAGTTTGAATAGTTTAAATTACGCGCCAATACTTTAGGACCTTATCAAGGACTTGACGAGTGAGTTGGGCGGAAAATTTGAAAAGTTGATTTTAGCTCTTATGATGACCCCTTGGGACTATTTAGCCTTTGAGCTGCATAATGCCATGGCAGGCCTGGGAACGAACGAGAGTGTCTTGACGGAGGTTATTACGGTATTATTTAAAAATAATAATAATAAAATATTTTGTTGCCATGGAATTTCGTAGTTTTTGGACAATTTACGGGCTGCCCTAATGGTACGTATGTAACTACCACTACACTAACGCATACCGTTTTAAATAAAGCTTTTGTTGTTAAAAAATAGAAAAATACGTGTTAAGTATTTTGTTAAAGCTCTTTTATTTTTTTATTTTATTTATTATTTTGAAAACACAGGTTCTTTGCACACACACAAATGACGAACTTCAGCAGATTGCCCAAGCCTACCAAAGCAAGTACGGAAAATCGTTAGAAGAAGATGTTCAGAGTGAAGTGTCCGGAGATTACAAGCGCCTTCTAACACTTCTTTTAACTGTAAATAATTTATTGATTTTATTTGAAACTTACACAATGTGTTTTTTCTTTTTTTACCCTATTCGTGACTGGCAAACCATGGAAAGAACCATTTAAAAAATTCTAGAACGCTTCAAATTCTATAAATTAACTTTTTCAAAACGGTCAAAACAAGTAAATAACACTTTTTCAAAACGATCAAAACTAGTAAATAACACTTTTTCAAAACGATCAAAACTAGTAAATGACACCTTTTCAAAACGACCAAAACTAGTAAATAACACTTTTTCAAAACGATCAAAACTAGTAAATAACACCTTTTCAAAACGATCAAAACTAGTAAATGACACTTTTTTAAAAATGTCAAAACCAGTAAATATCACTTTGAAAACCGTCAAAACTAGTAAATAACACTTTTAAAAATTCAAAACACTATCAATTACCATTTTCAAGAACATTCAAAACTAACTATATTACGTTTCGAAGAGGTTGTAATGTAAGGTTAAATGTGTAATTACAAATTTTCTGTCCAGAACGTCCGAGAGGAAAGCGGCGTCTACTTGGACCGTGGAAAGGAGCAAGCCGAGAAATTGTACGCGGCTGGTGAGGCAAAACTGGGAACTGACGAGGAAACGTTTGTCGTAATGTTAGCACACGAGTCCTTTGCACAAATCCGGTTGATCTTCGACGAGTACCGGAAATTATCCGGAAAAACACTGGAGGAGGCCGTCAAGAAGGAGTTTTCTGGAGATTTGCAATATGCGATTTTGGCAATTAGTAAGTAATTTTTTGACCAGTTTAAAAATTCAAAAATTCGAGCCAAAAAGTTCCATTTTATTCAAACGATTAATATTTAACTATTTACAGTCAAATGTGCCGAGAACAGAGCCCGTTATTTCGCGGAGCTCCTTGAGACAGCCATGAAAGGTTTCGGAACGAATGACGCCACTTTAATTCGAATCATAGTTTCCCGCTCTGAGCTGGACTTGGGAACGATTAAGAATGAGTACAGAACGACGTACAATAAGACGCTCTACAGCGCCGTCCAGTCAGAGACGTCGGGTGATTACAAGGCGGCAATGCTCGCGCTAATCGGAGAACCATAAATTAATTATTATTGTCCAGAATTGTTGGAAATAAAAATAAAATATTTTCAATTTTAATGCCACTTAACGTATTCATTGCTACACCGTGCATCGCATTACTATGATTACCATGGAATCGTTATTAAAAATGTGCTTTTATTTGTAATAATTATTGGCATTTTTTCTTTATTTTTCAAACTTTGTATCGCATCGGTGCGGTGTGCTGCAAAATAAAAATTATTGTGAAAATAAATGAAAATCAGCTTACAATTTTTAATTATTCAAGAAAACATCCAGTTCAATTATGTAAAACAAAAATCTAGCGCAGTAGTAATATTGTGGTTATGACTCGTATTTCGTTACGGCGTTGTTGTTGTAATTTGAGGCGCGGAGATTCAAAAATTTCAAAATTCCTTCACAATTTCACAAAATACGAAGAAGTTGTTTTGCCCTAAATAGCAAGAAGACTAGTTCCAGCGACTGTCTAAGTACTTGATAAAAATTGTGCCAAATTCAGAAATCAAAAATGCCCTTCTTTGGCTCCAAAGACAAAAAGGCAAAGGAGGCCAAAGCCAAGGAAGCCAAATCTACCAAGGACGAAAAGAAGCCTGGGAGCGATTCCAAAGCCAAGGATGAGAAAAAGCCCGCGATCGATTTAAAAGACAAAAATAAAAACTTTGATGGGACAGGCGCAGGCGCAACAAAAGCCACGGCACCGTCAGCGCCCCTCCCCACAAAAACGGAGCGGCAGCTACCAACGGTCGCGAGTACTTTCGTCAGCACCAATAATACCACTGCCCAGAGCGCCAAGCAAAATTCGAATGAAAGCGAAAACCCCGCCGACTCAGAGAACTCGCGCGCGCTATCTGACGGCAGCGAAGCTAAAATGGCGGAACTCTCGGTTTCGGACATTGAGCCGAAGCCCATTGAACCAGAAGGCAAAACGCACTTAAAGCGTTTTTATTTTAAGTTTTTACTTACGAAAGTTATTTTATTTATTTAAATTAATTTAAATTTTTGATTTTTTGCCGCGCTTAGATGACACCGAAGAGATAAAAACGGCCCTTCAAATGTTTCGTGACTTGAAGGGAGAGCAACTTGGTGACAGACCGGCGCGGTCAGGTGATGAGACAGATTCGGAAACGACCTCCGAAGCGCCGGGGGCACCCGAATCGGGTGAAAGTGAAAATGCGCATGCGCACCACAAACACGGCTATGCGCATCCACCAATACCAGAGCCCGAAGAAGAAGATGATGGCGTCTTTAAAGGCTTTGGCTCCTTTAAATTTGAATCTTCGGATTATTTGGACGAATACTTGTTAAACCTCGGCGTGGGTCTTGTATTCCGAAAAGTGCAATCCGTGGCAAATCCGAATTTGACTATTTTCCCATGTAAATCGAACGAGTGGGGGATTCAAATGGACTCGATTTTTCGCACAAGGGAAATTAATTTCAAGATTGGGCAGGAGTTTATCGACGAAACGTATGATGGGAGGCAATGCCGGGTAGGTTGCAAGAAATGTTTTTAAATTATTCTCACGTCTAGTTTGCAAATAATTTTTTGAATTTTAAAATTAATTAAATTAGTAATTAATATTTTTATTTTTATTTTTAGAGCGTGGCTACCATGGAGAGCTCACGACGGCTAATAATGCGCCAGCGCTGTCCCACTGGACCGGATGTGCGCATGGTCTACGAAGTTCAAGTAGATGGCGCTGTGCACATTATTCTGATCGCTGGGCATAACAGAGCCATCCTGCGCTTCCTGTCAACCGCTGGCCATTGAGAAAGATGGGGGAGCATTGATCTTGAAAAACCTGTGACCTCAAAAAGAATTCAAAGATTTTTGTATCATGTGTTTCATTATAGCTTAAAGTTATGCTCAAGATGGTAAAATTATATAAATTTCGGTATTGGTTCCAATATTAAATTATTAATATTAGTCAAGCATTAGTTCCAATAATTATAAGTTCTCTGACTCTGACACTGTAATCGCAATTACAAATTAATAGTAATAAAAATACACAATAATAAATAATATTGAATAATAATAAAATAACGTTTAACTCTATAAATATACTTTCAAAGCGGTCAAACCTAGTAAATGACACTTTTTAAAAACGGTCAAAACATGTAAATAACACCTTTTCAAAACAGTCAAAACTAGTAACTAACACTTTCAAACGTTCGAAAAACTAGAAATTACCGTTTTCAAAATGATCCAAGCCTGACTGCAACAGCTTAATTGCAACGCGCAGTTTACAAATATAGTGCATTTTTAGAGGAAGTAAAAAATGACACAACTTAACACCGCGGCGCGCTGTATAGGATTTAAAAAAAATTAATTGTATTGGCTTACTACAAAGTTTGAAGCCACTTTACTTTTTGTGTAGGATAATGCTACAGTTAATGGCATAGTTCAAATGGAGACATCCATGATTTAAGCAAACAAAAAGGCAATGAAATTGTTGCGCTTTGTGCCAGTATGCTACTTTTTTAGTATGCACAAAAAGAAACAAAAAGGAGCATCTTTCTCTATTCATTTTAATAATTGCATTTCATTCAAAACATGTATTCTCACTTTGTTCCTTTAACACGAGCAAAATTAAATAGTTTTTATTAATTCATGTTAATTACTGATAAAGAAAAATGGAATTGCTTTTCCCACTGCGTCTCAACTGCAGTTATTCAAAACTCTACCAAAAAAACTCAATATTTGAGAGGTCGATTGGGATTGTTGCAAAATGCGCAAAACGTGATATTTCCTTGTTTTGACCTCTAAAGACTGTATTGGATTCTGTTATTTTAATTAAATCCAGCTCAAAGTTGTGCAATGAATAGCTGGCTTCTTAAATACCGTGGTACAGGGAACTGAAGAGTTACGGTTATTTCATGGAACGAATTTCACATGTTTTATCTTTACTGCTTATTTATAAAGTATCTTTTGCAAAATACAAAACGGCGTCGAAAGTGCACAGTGGTGCTACCTGCGTGCTTTCCACAGTTTTACCGAATTTTATGATGCCAGCAATCGAAACGCATTTAAGTGAACCAAAACGATTTAGACGAATAAAGAATTTTGAAAGGCTCAAAACGAGAAAAACAACGACTGTAGAAGGTGAAAACTACGATTTTAACGTTTTTGAACAATGCTACACGAATGTTTTGACGTTACGTTTTTAAAACGTTAAAATACTATTTTGACATTCTTGAAAAAGGCAAAACGAGGTTTGGCCGTTTTGGATTGAGTACACTACACGAATCTGGTCTTCCTGAAAAGTGTAATTAACTAAGGTATTTTTTATTCGGGAAAGGTTATTTCTACGACGTTTTATTCAATAGGTTTCTTGGACTTCGCTGTTTTTAAAAAATGACGAAAACGTACTTCAGTCTAGCCTTTAAAAAGAACATTGGTTGTACTGAATGTTCCAATAATTTGTATTAACCTATTCGGAGCTGGAAACAGTGAAAAGGATGCTTTGCAAAAGTGTTAATTCTATAAATTAACTTTTTCAAAACTGTCAAAACTAGCAAATAACAATTTTTCAAAACGGTCAAAACTAGGAAATAAAACTTTTCAAAACGGTCAAAACTAGTAAATAAGACTTTCAAAAAGGTCAAACGTCTACCTAGTGGAAAACCTAGTGGAATAATCCCGATGACCATTGACATTCCCACAGTTATATTGTTCCAGATCACATTATAGGCACATAGTGTGCAATTCCCCGGGCACTCATAGACAAGCTGCAATTTTCTGTCAAAAATCGATCATTTATTTCGAAAAAATGTGTCAAAAACTTCTCATAAACATATATTCAAAATTTATTTGTCAAAACTAGTAAATAACACTTTTAAAAGGTCTAAAAACTAGAAAATACCGTTTTTAAAATGGTCGAAACTAGAAATTGCCAGTTTCAAAAACATTCAAATATAAACGTATTATCGTTTCGAAAAGGTTAATAAGCCCAGGTCAAGGTTTTAAGTAATTGTGTTTTGTGTAAAATGCATTTGGCTTCTTTTAACCCTTGGAATCGAGTTCTGAGGTGCCAACGTTGGCTTCATGGCAAGCTGGTGCCATTTGAAACTTTCCCGTCGCATTAGTAATCATCTGTGGAAAACACGTAACGGCATAAAAGTGTCCAACGGCTCTACTGCCATGAGTTCCATGGGTATAATGAACTATATCAACGCAATAACGATTAACTATAAACAAATCATTTATTACAGTTTAGAAAAGTTTAAGAATATACAACCATTTTAAATTACACATTTTTTATCACCAAGTTTTCAAAAAGTGTCATTTCTTTCAAAGATGCACATTCCTTAAAAAACTCGGTAAAATTCTGAGCGTTGCGTATTATGAAAATTACTGGATGTAATCTTGAATGTTTTCAAAGTCACCTTTTGCTTTCGATTTCACTAAGTAACTAAAATTTTCAAAAATAGGCAGTTTCAAAGTGATCAAAATTAGAAAGTACGATTATACAAATAGCGTAAACTAAAAACTGAACTAGCCTATTACCGTTTTACGGGGGAAAAGGAAGGAATTTTCAATTTTTTCGCGTAAAATCGGTTTTATTAATTTTGACAAAATCCGCAAGTCTACTACTAGCACTTTGCTTCACTTTGTTATTGGGAGAATCTCGCAAAAAAAAATCAATTCGATTAGGGCTTAACGCCGCTTAATTTTAAATGCCCGATATTATTTAAAGGTACTTATTTTATTTTATTGTAAACCGTACTTTCATAAATAAAAACTACATTTTTAGAGAATGTAAAAATAGGCACAACTCAACGCCGTTAAAATTATTATAATGTGTATACAGCAAAACCGAAGTACAGTTTCAAAGAAAATACTTTTTTGAGCTGAAATTACTCACGTTTCGCGATTATTGACCACATTGACACGCAATGAGCATAACTCTTAAGCAAATATTGAACCAATTCTGAACAGTGTAAACCCCTAGTTTTGACGCCTTTGAAAAGCTTAAAACAACAATGGTACTTTTTGGAAGGATAAAAACAGCGTTTTGATTTTGTTAAAAGATTATAACCCGGTCTTGGCATTCTGGAAAAGAGCAAAACCCAGGTTGGATGTTTTTAAATAGCTACAAAAACATGGAAAGCTTCATTCCATCGAAAAAAGATTCCCAACTCGTACTTAGATTAGAAAGTATCTGTGCAAAATACAGACCGGCGTTGAAGTGTCCACGAGTATTACCTTACCACGCAATCTATGGGTTGAATGAATTTCAGCGAAACAGCGATCGACTCTAAGCCTAACATTTATTGCTGCTTTGAAAAGATCAAAAATGAATACACTTTAAATCCCACGCTTATGAAAGTAGCAACGTTATCAAAGCTTGGTATTTTAATCATCAAAATTTGAAACTACATACAAGGTTTTTAAAAGCCTACAAGCATTTTGTTTAAAACCTTCACGGACTTAAAAAGCTTGCAGAAACACTTTACAAAAGTGTGTTCATCCTTCAAAAACCAAAGTCAAAAAAGTAAAATCTAGAAATTAAAATTTTCTAAAAGTATAAGTTCCTAGTACGCAACAGTTGTAAACATATCAAAACAAGAAATCAACATTCGCTAACGAGTAAAAATTAGAAACCAGGGATGTACACTAAAGAACTGACAAACCCAGCGTGGTTTCATGAAGCAACGTGTTTTTAAATTATGCATATCTTTAACCTTTTCAGAATAGAAATAGTTGTCGAGTTTTATATGTTTTTCAAAATACTTTCAGTCTTGGTCTTTTTCAAAGTATTAAAATTGAAATTTCAGGTGTTGCGTATTTGTGAAAAAATTTTAACCAAACGACAAATTCGAATTCAAAGCGATGCCTGCGTTCAAAGAACTTTGAAAAACGTGTGTTTTTCGAAACATGTATTTTATTAATAACCAAATGTTATGCACGGATATGATGCTCACAGGTGTTAATCCTATTGTAGGTATGTAGGTACCTTCAAATATATACTTTTCGCAACGGTTCTGCATATATGTATGTGGAGTTTAACATTTTTATGCAAGGGGTAATTTATCGTTTTGACCATTTTGAAAATGTAGATTGATTGTTTCGACCTTTTTGAAAAATTTCATTTATTGTTGGCGCTCTTCACATTATTTTGATCGCTGGAAATAAGAGCCATTTTTAATTCTGTCCACATCTGGCAATTAAAGAGTTATGTACATTTGACTACGACATTTAAAAATCTAGAGTTCTTTGTTTCTTGTATTTTATTGCAACCAAAAATTATTCTCTGTTGCTCATAGATTTTAAAACATTTTTGTATAATTTTATAATAATTGTAACCATAGTATTGATACTCATAATAATTTAGTAATGATGCGCAAGCATTACCGTTCACTACCTATTGGTTTTCGGATATAGTGTTGTACAGGTACGAATTATTTGTAACAAAAATAAATAAAATTAGTACTAAGAACAGTAATCAATGATCAAAGCTTTTTTCCCTCGTGCATAGTCGTATTTCAATTTATTTACTTGCTCCAGAAGTCAAGAAATGAAGGTCAAAGTAATGGAAGGGGGAAACAATGAATAAAGGCACTAATTTAATATAATTTCGCTCAATATTTGAGTATACTACGTGTGTTCAACGCCATGTATTCGTTTGTAGTTTATTGTTTTATGTTTTATTTGATTTGAAATCGCCACGTCATTGTTAATATTTTTAAAGACAGGTTTTTTCCTATCATTCTTGAAAACCTAGGGGAGGAAACAATCCCGTTGACCATTGATATTCCCACAGTTACCGTTACCGTTCCAGACCACATTATTGGCACATAGTGTGCATTTCTGTTGGCACTCGAAGACAATTGCAGCTGCAATTTTCTGTCAAAAATCGATCATTTATTTCAAAAAAATGTGTCAAAAAGTATTTATAAACATAAATGCAAAATATATTCGGTCAAAACTAGTAAATAACACTTTCAAAAGGTCGAAAAACTGGAAAATACCGTTTTCAAAATGGTCCAAGCTAAAAGTTGCCACTTTCAAAAACATTCAAAACGAAGCATATTCCCGTTTCGATTAGGTTAAGCCCAGGTCAAGGTTGTGAGTAATCGAGTTTTTGTGTATAATGCATTTGGCTTCTTTTAACCCTTGGAATCGAGTTCAGAGCTGCCAACGAGGGCTACGTGGCATTCTGGTGCAAGTGTGATCTAATTGTCGTATTAGTAATCAACTTTGGAAAACACGTAACGGCGTTAAAAGTATCCAACGGCTTTACTGCCATGCTTTCCATGGGTATAATTAACTATATCAACGCAACGCAACGATCAACAATAAACAAGGCATTTATTACAGTTTAGAAAAGGTTAAGAACAAAACCATTTTAAATCACGCATTTTTTTATTAACAAGTTTTCAAAAAGTGTCATTTCTTGCAAAGATGCACATTCCTTAAAAAACTGTGTAAAAAAAGTTGCGTAGGTTGAAAATTTTTGGAAGTAATCTGGACTTTTTTTCAAAGTCACCTTTCGCTTTTTATTTCACTACGTAAACAACATTTTCAAAAATAGTCATTTTTAAAGCGATCAAAATTAGAAAGTACGATTTTCAAAAATGCGTAAACTAAAATCTGGATTAGCCTATTACCGTTTCATGAAGGAAAGGGCAGGAGTTTTTAGTTGTTTCGCGTAAAATTATTTGATTAATTATTAGAAAGTTTGCTTCTTTTCCTAGCACTTTGCTTTGCTTCACTTTGTTATTGCGAGATTTCCACAAATAAAAGTAATTCGAATAAGGCTTAACGCATCTTCACTTTAATTGCCCGATAAAGTTTATGATTGTACAAGTTTTATTGTATGCCGTAATTTTATTAATAAATACTGTACATTTTTAGAGGATGTAAAAAATGGCACAACTGAACCCCGTTAAAAATATTGTAATTTGTAAAGCAAATAAACGAATTACAGTTTGCGACAAGATCTATGAGTAATTACTTGTTGCGTTTAATTACTACATTGACAAGCAATGAACAATTGTTACTGCGCTCGTGAGAAATTTCAGCTCAATTTGTGTATCAGAATTCAATCTTCTATTACAATAAATTATTTAAGAATTTAGTGGGAACGCCGTATTCTGTTTAAAATGTGCAAAGCACTATTCCTGCAGTCATTTGACGTACCTTTTACAAGCGTGCAACTTCTCGGTCGGAGTCTTGCAAACTTGCTTTAATAAATTATTTATTATCATACGATCATAATTACTATGAAATCATGCTGTTTAGATGTACAACAAGCTTTAAAAACAGCAAAGGCGGAAAAAAGTAGTTTGCAAGGTTGACAGAATAAATATTTAGCATTTTAAAAAAGCAAACTGATTGTATGAGTATGAGGTTAAATAATATAATGTAAACGATTGTAGAGAAGGTGTTGTATGATTTTGACGTATGTATAAGAAAAGTGCTAATCCCGACGTTCGCGCTTCTATGAAGTGCAAAAAGCGGTTTTGACAGAAAGCCTCCTTGAAGAATGTTATTCCGGTTTGGATGTTTTTAAATAAAAACCAAAAATTGATTTTGACGTTTCTGAAATGTACAAAACTAAAGTATTTACTTATTCAGAGAAGGTCATTTCTATAAAGCAGGTTTTGAAGGTCAATTATAGTACCTTTTAAAGTTGTATAATGCCCTGGCATGATGCATATGAAGTATATAACTAATAAGCTATAATGCAAAATACGTAACGGCGTTTAAACTACACAAGAAGTTTACCGGCATGCGTTTATCGTTTTGTTTTTACACCGTAGCTTCCACAGGAAGTTGACGACGGTTGACTGTGCGCCTGCGCTGTCCAACCGTGCAGGGTGTGAGCATGGTCTGTGGAAGTTATCAATGCTATTCATATGCAAATAGTAAAAGTGCAATTGCATTACTTGTTGCCGAAGTAGAGGGTAAATGAATAGAAGGTTGAAAAAAGTAAAATTATATTCTTTTGTTGTGTGTAATTTGGGACAAGTTTAATCAAATCTAAATCAGGCTCAATTTTAAAGGAAATAAAGTTTCGGACATTGAGCTAAAGCCTATCGAACAAGAATATACGAAGCAAAACGCTCACAAAACATTTTTATTGTACGTACTAACGTTATTTTAATTATTTAAATGAATTTGAATTTTTGATTTTTCCCGCAATAAGATGACACAGAAGAGATAAAAACGGCCCTTCAAATGTCTCGTGACTTGAAGGATGAGCAACTTGGTGAAAGACCGACGAGGTCAGGTGATGAGACAGATTTGGTAACTACGCCAGAAGCAGGCCGGGGCACCCGAATCCGGTGAAAATTAAAATGCGCATGCGCACTACAAACACTCCTATGCGCATCCACCAATACTAGAGCCTGAAGAAGAAGATGATGGCGTCTTCAAAGGCCTAGGGTCCTTTAAATTTGAATCCTCGGTTTATTTGGACGAATACTTGTTGAACCTTAGGATAGGTCTTGTATTTCGAAAAGTGCAATCCGTGGCTAATCCGAATTTGACTATTTTCCCATGTAAATCGAACGAGTGGGGGATTCAAATGGACTCAATTTTTCGCACAAGAGAAATTAATTTTAAGATTGGACAAGAGTTTGTCGACGAGAGGTGATGAGTTGCAATGCAGGGTAGGTTGCAAGTAATTTTTTAAAATTATTTTCATTTCTAACTTACACATCTTTGTTTGAATGGTTATAAAAATTTTTGAATCCTATTCGTTTCCTACAATTGCTATGGCTCGACGCCGCTTGTTTTTTGCTTATTATAATTTTTAAAAATTTTGTCAAGAACCATGGCGTAATAGCTTGGGTAGTAGTAAATATTTAAAAGCCTGTACTACATATTATTGGTAAGGGAGGTGGGGGTAAAAAAAACAGCCCCCAATATCTAAGGATTGGTGCAAGTAACAACCAAATGCTTAGCACTATAAAACACTACATCAAAAAGTGTTCTAGAAAATGTTTTGCTTGACACTTATCAGACGTTAGTACGCTGGCGGAAAACAATTTTAATTTGAAATGTCCGTTTCTCCCAAAAACTCCGGGAAGAGCCTCAAACATCCCCATTGGGATTGCTGCTTTTACGGCACAACAAGAAGTTTTAAAATTAAGTATCGCTAATTACTAGATGTAGAATTTAATTCCCTACAACATAAAATCAAGCTGACTGAAATGAACTGACGTCATAAAAAATTATGCTAATTTTAAGAAAGTTTTTTAAAAACACAGGGGTGGGGGTAAAAAAAAACAACATACTAAAAGTTGAATTAAGAGGTCAAAATGCTCTAAATAAGCTATTTTAACAAACTAGAGTAATCAACAATGTTCATTTTTCCACTTAAAGGGTTTGTAGTGCTTTTTTTTACAAACAGTTGTTAAATAAAAGGAGTTTTTAAAATTGATGTGGAAATATCATATTATAAGGCACTCTGATTCACCGTTGATTTTCACCATGTAGCCAGCAGCTGTTTTTTTACCCCTACCGGTCCGGTCTGTCTTTTTCACTACCACATGGCAAAATCCAGGTGATTTTGGATTTTTTATTTATTCTTACATAACTAATTTTATTTTTTTAAAAATATTTTGTTGCAAATAAAAGACACTAAGGCTGTTAATAGTTTTTGCATCATTTAACTTTCATATTTCGTGTTAAGGTTTACCAACTAAAAAATTAAAACGGATGCCTGTTATTTTTACCCCTAGCTCCTTTATGCTTTCTTTGAACAAATTAGGCGTGTTTTTGAAGGAAAACTTTGGTAGCTATCTACATATCGTAACTTTAAAAGCAATGTGACGTATTTCCTTGAGCTCTTAATAGCCAAATGAACCGTCTTTGAACAGGCAGAACCCTAGTTTTGACGCCTCTGAAAAGCTTAAAATAATCATTATACTTTTTGGAAAGATAAAAACAACGTTTTGACGTTTTTAAAAAGATTATAACCCGGTGTTGATGTTCTTGAAAAGAGCAAAAAAGTAAGTTTGGAAGTTTTAAATAACTACCAAATCGAGGAAACTTTAACTACATGGAGAAATAAGGTCAACACAGCTTAATCAATATTAAGATGGTGTCTTTGCAAAATAAAGAACGGCTTTGAATCTACGAGTGTTACCTTACCGGCAAGCAATCCATGAGTTTAATGAATTTCATCGAAGCAGCGATTGACTACAAGCCTCACATTTATTGCTGCTTCGAAACAATTAAAAATGAACACACTTTAAATTACACGGTTATGAAAATAGCAAAAACAAAAGTAAATTAGCCAATCTTATGTGCAGAATCGTAGTGAAATTGCGACCGATCGCACTTCGTCGAATCATCTTTTTTTGTTTAAGAACACACCTAAGAAGAAAGATGAAATAAAAAACGAACACTTTCAAAAATATCAAAAAACTAGACAAAGCGATCACTTACTATACAATCTGAATCAACTAATGACATTTATTTGATGCCGCTAATTGTAAATAGATGAAGGAAGCAAGAGAGACGAAATTTTGTTGGGGAAATTCGCTAACAGTTTTAAACATGTCAAACCAAGAAATCGACATTCTTTAATGAGTAAAAATCAGTTATTATTTTAAGTTAACATATAAAACGGAAATAATTGTCGAGTTTTACATGTTTTTGAAAATATGAATTTCCAGTTTTGGTCTTTTTCAAAGTGTTATGTTTTAGTTTTGATCATTTTGAAGTGTTAATTTTTTGTTTTGATCTTCTTCAAAGTATTATTTTCTAGTTTTAAATGCTTCTGAAAACGACATTGCTTCGACCTGTCTTAAAGTGCTACTGTTGTGTTGTTTACTTTTAAAATTATGCTAATTTATTGTTTTGATCATTTTCAAAGTGTTAAAAACTATAGTTTTGAATATTTTTAAAAATGTTGATTTTTGTATTTTTCAACTTTTTAAAATCATTCATTTTATGCATGGATCTTTTTAAAAGGTGTGATTTCTAGTTTTACAGTCTCGAAAAGATTAAAGTAGAGTAAACATTTTTGTAAAGCCTTTGCTTAAAGATTAGTATTTTATTAGTTCCGAGTGGGTTAAATAAAACAAAAAAATCTCAGTTTAATGCCGCTTAAGCATTTGTACTTCATTTATTAAAGTGGAAGATGATAATTACATTAAAACCGATGTCTTGATTTGCTTACCGTAAAACTTCCAAAGATGGCCGGTCTCTAAAGATAGCCGGTCTTTAAAGGTAGCCGGGGTAAATCCGGTCAAGATACAAAAGGTAGTTAATCTCTAAAGATGGTCGGTCTTTAACATTGGCCAGTATCTAAAGATAGTCCCGCCAATAATAAAGATAGCCGGTCTCTAACGGTGGCCTGGGGTTAAGGCAAATTTTTCAAAAGATAGCCCGGGCTATCTTTGGAAGTTTTACGGTACTTTTGTCAACACTGCAAAACGCGTGTCCTTCATCAACCTTTTCTAAACTGGAAAACCATGGATAGAATGCTTCACGAAAGTGTTTAATTCTATAAACTTACTTTTTTAAAACGGTCTAAACTAGTAAATAACACTTTTTCAAAAAGGTCAAAACTAGTAAATAACACCCTTTTAAATAGTCAAAACTGGTAAATAGCACTTTTTCAAAACAATGAACACTAGAAAATAACTTTTTTTCAAAACGGTCAAACCTAGTAATTGACACTTTTTTAAAACGGTCAAAACGAGTAAATAATACCTTCAAAAGTCGAAAAACTCGAAACAATTATTTTCGACAAGATTTAGCATTGGAAGCCTCTGTTTCTGTAGTTGTTTTGCATGCCTTTTGCAAGCACGCAACGTCTCGCTTGGAGAAAAAACGTTAATACGGCTGTCTGTTATTAGGATAGGAGACACAAGTTTGCAAAAATGCATAATATTATGACAAAACTATTTTAAAGGTGGTGTTAAGTATTCCGTTCAATTAGCCATGCACACATCACATGTGCATGAGCCCTAACTATGCCGCGCATTTGCCACGTCGACTTCCAGTCTCGCTCACCAGTAGGCAGGCTCCTGCCTCGCCTCTCTGACTGCAACACTAGTCGGTCCTCCACGAGAACCGACAGTGCTGCTCACTGTAA
>JAQFZC010002852.1:0-21060 GCA_034695205.1 Dicyrtoma fusca
CCCTCTAATAACTCCCCAGTGCCAGCACTCTTTGAGTTAATAATACCCCGGTATATTATTAGAGAATTTACGGTATTACAGTTTCGAAAAGGTTAAGTGTCGTATAGTAGGAGCTTAGAAATTAGTACCCTGGTACTCACTACTTACTATACAGCATCAGCATCGTACCGTAAATTTCTGCAGAGCTTCCGGGGAAACTGGAAGCTACTCAGAATTTGACGGTACATACCTTACTCATACCACAAACCACATTACTGAACTATACAGTGAAGTGCTTTGCTTGTCTGCAGTGAATTGAGTCTTAAGGCTATTAATTATTGTGTAACAGCTAAATTACAATAATAATAATTATAATACTATGAGTGACTTAATAAACTTGTTATGTGTTGCTGTATAATGCTATGGCTGTATCTGTGGTTCCGTCAAACCTTAGACAGGCAAAGTCAAAGACCAAGTGAGAGAACAAAAGAAGCCTTTTTTTAAATATATTATTATAGTATATCTCTAATGGTAATCAGAATCACTCTGCATCTTATACCTATAGGTATTAGCTATACCTATATAATACTATATAGGGATATATCCACTAAGGATAAACTTAAGGATATTTGAATTGGAATTCATGTCAAGATTTTACACAGCTTAATTAATTAAAACCAGATTAGATTACAGACAGACAGTACAGTCAGTAGAATGCACCATAGACGATTACATATATGAACTTCCCTTGCAATGTAAATTGTAATGCAAACTGCAAGGCAAGGCAAGGCAACAGTTATACGCTATTATACAGTAACCTATACAAATCACTACTATCAATTCACATCACTATACTACTGCAGATTACGATTACAGATATAAGGATATACTAGTTATACTGTAGTTATACAAAAATGCAATTTATATGAATGAAAGAATGTGCGGAACACACAGTCAGTTCCTTCAGAATCAGTCCAAGTGTATCAGAATGGGAAAATCAGTCAAATCAGTCAAATCCTAGAGAAAAACTGTGCAATTTTGACCAGAAAATGCACAGAGGAATTTCAAAGAGACTTAGACTCAGGAAACAAAACATTAGATAATAATTATTATTACTTCACATGGGTGAATCAACGAGAAATAAAAGAGGAAAATAAAGAAGGAAAAAAATGAGACACTAACAACAAAAGAAGTTAAAATTATAGCAAAATTACACACAGACAAAGAGGGAATCACAGACATTGTTTAGTAGTTAGTTCACGCTCATAATAGTATAGTTATTTATTATTATTATGATTATTATTATTATGTTTTCCTCCATACAGATTACAGATTGTATAAAAGTATTAAAAAATATATAAATATAAATGGATGGTGTGTTCAAAGGTGAACTGATTTAAGCAGTCACCCAGGTAAATAGTGTGTAGGTATGTTATTTAATAAGATTGTAAGTAGCAGTAAGTAGTGGGCTAATAGTTAAGTAGGTAAGTATCACAGGAACTTGATTTTTATTTTACGTGCATATTTTCCTCATACTTTAACTTTGTGAGGGCAGGTGAGTGAGTATCTATCATCGCGGCTATCTTTCACTCAATCAATTTCAATTGAACTGATGCCATTCGTATTATATAGCTCAGTACTATCATTATCATTGTTATTGTTATTGTAATTATTGAGGATAACTATTCGCTATACTGTATATGTATGTGCAGATAGTATAGTAATAGTATCGAATCAAAGCTAGGAATTCAATGGTATAAATACCTGTAAGGGGCATTTCAAATATGACATCATTACAATGCAGGGAGTGTTTTTAAATAGTGCAATGAACTGTGATGGACATTTTGGAAAGGTTAATTTCATGTTTTGGACAGTTTTTGAAAGGTGAATTTTATATTTTAGGCGGTTTTTGAATGGTGAATTTTATATTTTGGCCGGTTTTTGAAAAGGTAATTTTATTATTTGGACATTTTTTGAAACGTGTACGTGTATTTTATATTTTGAACGTTTTTTGAAACGTTGATTTTATGTTTTGACATTTTTTGAAGCGTTAATTTTATGTTTTGGCATTTTTTGAAACGTTAATTTTATATTTTGGACGTTTTTAAAACGCTAAATTCATATTTCGGGCATTTTTTAAAACCTCTTAAATGTACTTAGGTATTTATTTCGCTTCGCAATTGTCAAACGTTAATTTCACACAAAATATTTCGCTTTTTTAAACGTTAATTGGTTTGTTCCACCTTTTACGCGTTTTTCAAACTTAATTAAATCATCGCAGTTGATTTGGCTCTGTATTTTGAAAGCTTGTCTCTCTAGCCTTAAAAATATGGCGTCACATTTGAAAGGCCCCTAAAGGCTTATTACATAATATAATTTGTCTTTCCTTGGCTGGTGCCGTGGTGCCTACATGATTTTCCACTGTATTGGTTTGCTCTAGATTATTCCAACTGGGTGTGGATGTGGATCACACATTATATTGTAATTTAGACACAGTCATCCTTATTGAGTTTCCTGATTAATACTAGCAATTATGTTCGATCCTATAAACTATAAGGCACCACTGGCACTGGCACTGCACTGTCTACTGCATAGTGTTGAGGCTATAAGGAATATGGAATTTGATTGAGGCCTCTCAAGTCATCTCAATTACTGGGGATTACCTCATAGAAGATTTGTACAAGAAGAAACGCTTGTGCCAGCATATGTAGGTACCTAAAATACAGACGGACCTTCCTTAATATTTTTGAACGAAAAATAAATTTAAAAGCATACAGTTTCTTGTAGTTTTTAAAAAGCAAATCGTTTTTAAATTAAAGCAATTTTAACCTATTCGGAAATGGAAAACCGCGGAAAGAATGCTTCACAAAAGTTCTTATTCTACAATTTAACCTTTTCAAAATAGCCAGTACTAAAAATCCGCCCTTTCAAAAGGACCAAAACAAGTAACTAGCACTTTCAAAAAGGTCAAAATAAGAAATTAACATTTTCAAAAAGAGCAAAACTAGTAAATAGCCCTTTCAAAAAAGGTCAAAACAAGAAATCAACATTTTCAAAAAGAGCAAAACTAGTAATACACCCTTTCAAAAAAGGTCAAAACAAGTAATTAGCATTTTCAAAAACCCTCAAAACTAGTGACACCTGTTTCAAAAAGGTCAAAATTAACCAGAAATGGGCATTTTCAGAAAGACTAAAAGGCTTTCACTAATATTGCCGTTTCGAAAAGGTTAAACTTTGTGATTTGCAGTGTTTCAAAGCGCCTTTATACATTTAGCACTCTTTCACTCATACGTATAAGACGGCAAGACAATGCATAGTGCATTTATTTCTTTAAAATAGATTAGAATTGAAATAAGGAAGTCTGGGTAATGGTCCATTGCCCAGACCACTACATTTAGTCGCACAATCTAATGGGCCAAAATGGGCACTATACATAATTTCACGCAACTATAAGCTACATATATTTTACAGATATAGTTACAGGCACAATCTACGTACACAGTTACAGTTCCTATTTGTGTCTCTATTTACACACTTTAAAATTTTTTCCTAGTTAGTATATAAAAAGATAAATGATTTTTGGGAACATTAGTCGTTGCCAATTGGGAATTTTTGAGCCCTGCCTAGGCAGCCCAGGCCTGCCTATCTCTGTCTGTCTGTGATTATCGTGACATGCCGTATTTTGCCGTATTATTTTATTATCATAGACCATCATCATTAGGCCGTGCCATGCCATGCCATGTCATACAAAATGCCTTAAGCTCCCTTTTAAATTTAAAATGTTCTGCTCGTTGCTTTAGTAAATGTACCTATAGGTACTTACATCCGCATCCACAGTATCTAATGTCTGTCTAAATTCAGAATTAGACAGATTCAGTGTGTCTGCTATGTAGTTGAAAGTTGGCTAAGGATGACGATGATGCTAGCGATATGGTCTTCCAATCAGATGGATTCATACAGTAAAATAGAAAATTTAACGGTTGTAAGGTAAACGGATAGTTTTGTGTGTGAGAAATCAAATTCTGTGTCCATAGCATAGATACATACATACCTATAGCTATACCTGCTATACAGATTTCAATTTCGATTTCAATTTGAATTTCCATTTGAATTTCCATTTCGAATTTGTCTTGTTTTTTGCATGAATTATTTTGTGTTTAATCTGACAGACTGTACAGATACAGATAGCTTAGCATTTTATTTATGTAAGTGTAACGTGTGTCTTTCTATGCGTATAGAAGTGTATGTAGAAGGTGTGGATGCTCGATTACTTTTCGTTCTGGTGTCGTAATTTCAATTTCGTAATAAAAATAGGTACACTTTATTCATTTTTATGCGTCGGTATGTCTGTCTGTCTATCTGTGTGTGTTGTGACTCTGATTTGGCTTTGGCTAATCAAAGCGGAAAGCCTTTGTAGATTTTACATGTTGTGTGCAATAAGTGTGAAACCCCGTAACCTATGTATCCACACAGTTCAACGCTTGTTATTAAAAGCCGGCTAGTTCTGGTTCTGGTTCTGCTGCTGGCTCTGATGGTTATTGTTATTAATTGTATATATATATATAAACTATTATATGTAGGTATATTATTACTGGGTAAATTGAAAATAATTTAAATTGGACGGAACAATGGCTCTGAGGCTTTACTTTGCGTCTAATCACTGGCACTGCAATGTGTTTGCTGTTTGTTTGTATTATTATTGTAATATTGTTGTTGTGTCTATTGTGACTGTTTGTTTGTTTGTACTTGTCTACTCATGTGAATCGAAGGAGTGAAGTGTGAGAGTGGATCTGTGAAGTCTTGTAGACGATGCGACGCTCTGGCTTTCTGGCTTTCTGGCTCTGGCTATCAGTCACACAAATCTCTGACTTTGTAAACTCTTAATCACGGCTTATACACAGCACAGTACTGAGAGCCATAGTTAATTGTGTTTATGTGGGCATTTTATTGTTACTGTAATGTTGCTGTTGGCGGCGGCAGCATTAGTTTTGGTATATGGTGCATAGTTTCCATGGTTTGATTATGTTATGAAACTTGCCTATCAAATTATTCCAAATATTATCGAATAGAATGGAACAACGAACAAGCCATTTGAGAAATGGAAAATACCGTCAACTGTCAAGTCGGTCACTGTTTGAAACATAAAAGTACCGAGCTAATGAAGCAAAAGCTTTGTGTAGAAGAATATTATAATATACTGGGTCTACTAGCCGATGCTGTACGGTACATAGATACCTAGGTATAGGTAGGTGAAGGAAATACAATTGTAAATTGGAAGGACACGGTACAGCGTGGGTGGCTGATCACCCGTGATGTGACTAGGCGCTAAAATTGGAGCACAATTTACAATTTAAAAATGACAGCCGTATTGTAAACATACATACATATTTGCATACATATTTGAAATGCAATTTAGAGGGAAAGATTACATTTTTTAACCGCTTTTTAAAATCAAAATTAAGTAGGAGTAGCACTATTGTCGGTAAAAGTGATTAGCGTGGTTTGCTTATCATTACAGTCTAGATCTTTAGAGATCTCTAGATCGTATCACAAATCGTATTTGAGTATTATTAGTATTGTGCTCTGTACATACAGATACGATCGAGTAGATAGTACAGTTTGTGTTATTTGTTGCACTTGGCTAAATGTGCGTTACTGGTAATGGTAATGCTCATCGCATAGTTTTAAAATGTAAACGGATTTTTAAACCTTGTTTTCTCTATAATGATAAAATGACTGTGCTATACATGTAGGCACATAGCTATAGGTAAATAGACCCTATAGACACAAAAACTGTCTATATACCTTTTCAAAGTCAATCAATTTTATTATTAGTAGGTAGTTTTATTACTTATTACGTACTTTAATGGCCGCACTGCCAGTACAGCTAGTGCAGTGATTTGAGTTTTGTACATTAGTGTACCAAATGCCGAGTGGTACAAATGGGCAAGTAACACGGATAGGCATTGAAAAATTGAAACTAGTAACTAGCAGCCTATTTACTATGTAATAAGCACAGGCACGTGTGAAGTAGGTACGTTTTTTTTTGTATGTAAATAGCGAATAAAAACGGAACGGAATAACGGAAACGGAAGTACACCAAAGAAAGAAGGAAAGGCAGTCACAGTAATATTTTTACAACTTACTCGACTTACTATTGCATGACAGAAAAAGTGTGGCTGTGTCTATAATAATGGACGATTGAGTTATTCTAATAATTTGTTGGCATTATTTTGTACCTTATTTAGCGCTAAGCTGACTGCCTCACCTACTAGGCTTGAACGCCAAACAATGAAATGGGGAAGGGAATAATTATTGTGTATTTTCTCAATGTTTTTTGTATTCATTTTATTATTATGAATTAATAATAATTTATTGTTATTGTTTGTTGTGGCGTAGACACTATTAATTGTGCCGTATTTTTCTACTACTGTCTACCTACTAATCAAGTACCTACGTTACGCTTTCCTTGCAATTTGCAATTGAAATGATTAAATTTGTCAGTCGTAGTAGAAAAATGCCTTATTTCCTGTTCCTTTTTCGATTCTAAATTGCCGTCTTTGGGATTTTGGATCAGTGATCAAAGAAATGATGTAAATACTTTTCTTACCTGTGTAGCTCCGAAATCATCATCCGAGTTTGATTCTGACATGTATTTGTACATTTTGTTAATTTGTTCCGTGAGTGCTCTCACTTTTTACTTCATACAATCCGTCAATGGATGGTTGATCTGTTTTTCTTTTTCTAAAATGGGGCAATAGAGGAACATTTGTAGGCTCAATAAATGAATGAACAAGCATTCTTCAAATTCAAGATTAGGAAAGGGTTTTGAAGATCGTCCATAAATAAAATATGTACCTACAGGCTAATGGTTGCACTGGTCAGTACTGATAGGGCTATAGTAGATAGCTTTTTTTGCTATGGAGGAAAAGGGTTACACATTACAGTACATAAGTTTATTGTTATATCAGCAGATAAGCACCCGCAGCTATTGCCAGAAGCAATCAGCCTTGACCATTTAATTTTTCTCAGAGTTCACAAAAAAATTGTTTCAAAGTACATACATGAATTACCTACCTACCTTCATTGCTGTTTTTCTGTTTGTGTAATCTCGTAGCTCTGGAAGTAGCTATAGTAACTGTAACTGTAAGTAGGCATGGCCATTCTATATGTATCTGTAGCGATCTATAATTACTACCCATCATCATTGCAGTTTAATCACCCAGTGGAATTCAAAGCATGCCTTAAGTACCCACTAGAACCAACTTCTTTGACAATTTTAATTGGTGGGGTACTAGTAGGTTCTTGTACTATTACTATTTGAGTCTGTTTTTTTTTAAAGAATGTTCCCGAAAAGGGATTCCGGGGTTTTTGAGGCACAGTTAGTACTAAATTACGTACTGATTTTGTCAAAATCGAGCTGTCTTACAGCTTTTGTACAGAAATGGACTGTTTGAAGCCAAGTTTTTAGAAAAAGTTGGTTGTATTAAACTTTTTTCTTTAATAGAAGTCGATTCAAGTATTATTATAATTATTATAATCTTACCTTTATTGGTTGATCCGAACTCTGTGGTAGTTTGCAATTATTTTAATTGGTTAGCACCCTCTAGCACCCTTTGCACTCTAACAATAAGTGTAACTGTCACTGAATTCTCGTGTGTTTCGATTGTTTAGAATTGATTTTAGTAAATGAACGCACTTTTAAAAAATTTTAGAATTCTTTTTAAAAAAAGACCCACAAAAACACAGAAAGTCTCTATGATGATGATAACTGTCTGACTTCTGTCTTTCTTCTTTTTTTTGGACGTGTATGTATGCACTTTGGATGGAAATGACCAACTAAAACCGAAATTGAAATTATATTGTGTCTTATATATTTCTGTGGATGGATGGATGGATAGATGGATGGGATGAGGGACAGGTTCCCGTCTTCCCGTAGAGGCTTCCTACTGTACTATTATTATTATTATTCTGCTACCGTTTTGACTATAACTATAGGACTATAGTGATGCGTTCAGAAGATGAAATGGAAATGTGTGTGTACCACTAAAAGAGACACACTCTCTATTAAGCCCAGGCTCTGGCCATGATGAAGGTGAAGGGCAGTCACTCTACTGTTGAACTATGAAGTAGACAGTCCTGGCTGTGGACTTGAAATTCTTAGAAACTATAAACAGAAATGAAACGTACGTAGGTAGTGAGTAGTGGGGATTGCGATTTGACCTAACCTAACCTAAACCTACAAATGTAGGTAGGTAATTACCTTTGCTATACGTATAGCTATAGCTATAGGGAATTATTTGCTATATACATATAGGCACAAGATTTGGATGTCGATATTCATTTAAGAGCCGGACTTACAATATACTTACAAGCGGTAGTGAAGATTAAGATTTCTAAAGCGATAGTGCCATACAGTACAGAATGAATGGTACGTACCTACATATCTGCATTGCATTAGTAATTAATAATGAATAGGGAAGTACAGTTCAGTCAGTTTAATGTGTACTTGCAAAACTTAACGGAACGGACGTACATAGAAAAGGAAGCTTCCTTTTTAAAATTATTAATATTTTTTTTTTACAATAAAATTATTCTTGTTTACAATATTTTGAACTTGCATATTTGCATTTCCGCCTTCCAGCTTATGCCATGTTTTAGTATCAGAATCTGTACTTAGAGCACCCACCCATTGAATACACTACTGACGGATGCGGAAGGCTACTCCCATCCCCGTTGCTGTAGCTCTGCTTCCTATCAAAAGTTAACACAAAATTATTAAAAATGACAGAAATATTAAAAAAGAACGATTAGCATCTTACAAGTTTTGATGTATTTTTTTACAATTAATATTTTGGTTGGTATACATGATATATCTTGTCATTTTTTTTTATGTGCGTTCATTACAGATTCATTCACTATTTTATTCGATCCCTTAATCGTTTTATTGCCCTGTTATTGTAGAATAGACGTGGCTTTGGGAAAACTTATTTTTTAAAAAAAAACACCATTTTGTATTGGTGTGGATCAGTAGCTAGAAATTAGTGATCGTTTATGTGTGATTTTACAGATTACAGGTTGGTCAGGTGAGCCACAGCTGGATCTCTAGGATTGACTGTATTCTGTGTACTAATTGGTGTAACTTATTGACTTGACGGCCCATAAATATTTTGGCAAGTACATATGGTGGTGGGATATGGGATTGCATTTGGACATGGATGAATAATAGTGATAATAATAAAGGGAATATTTTGTGGGCAGGTAGGTTGGTTGGTTGATTGGTTTGTTAGTCGGTGGGTTATGTGAACATGAATATGAATGTCATAGTCAATAGAGTGGTCGGTCGACTGTGTTCTGTCTGTTTGTATGCACTGCAGTCTACTTGACACAGTCTACGTGCGTCATCGAAGATCGAATCATAATCATAATCCATAAAGTCATCATCCCTTAACTGATCAGCAGCTCGGTCTGTCTGTTGTTGTTCTCTTCTTGGTATATGGATGCTATAGGTATACACTTACTATATGTATGTAACACCTGTGCTTCTGATACTGATATAATGATAACTGATCCGTGGCTGATAGCACTTCCATTAGCATTAGAATTTGTGCATTAACGATGCGATGGCATTTATTAGTATGGGTAGTGGAGGCAGTAGAAGGAATATACAGTGGGGGAAGAAGCATTGTGGCAAAGCAAAGCCTTCGGACGCCAGTACAGTGCAGTGTCCCATTAGTAGCATTTTGAATTTTGACGTAAGTCCCAACAATCAGCTTTTTACGTAAAAGGTGGGAATGAACCCTTTTAACACTTTTTTCAAAACGAGTAAAACTGCTGTATGCACTTTTCAAAAACGGGAAAACTACTATTTACAGCTTTTCAAAAAGAGCGAAACTGCCATTTGCACCTTTAAAAAACGGGAAAAGTGCCATTTGCACTTTTTAAAAGAGTAAAACTGCTATTTGCACCTTTTCAAAAAGAGTAAAACTGCTATTTGCACCTTTTCAAAAAGAGTAAAACTTCTACTTACACCTTTTCAAAAAGAGTAAAACTTCTACGTACACCTTTTCAAAAAGAGTAAAACTGCTATTTCCACCTTTTCAAAAAGAGTAAAACTGCTATTTGCACCTTTTCAAAAAGAGTAAAACTGCTATTTCCACCTTTTCAAAAAGAGTAAAACTGCTATTTGCACCTTTTCAAAAAGAGTAAAACTGTATTTACACCTTTTCAAAAAGAGTAGAAATGCTGTTTACATCTTTTCAAACGTAATAAAACTGCCATTTACACTTTTCGCAAGTTGTCAAACTAGTATTTATACCTTTTAAAAAGTAAATCAGCTACATTATCTATATAATTTTTTACACTTTTCAAAACTGTGCAAAACTTTTGTTTACCCTTTTTAAAAATGGTCAAAACTTCTATGAACACTTTTTGTCAATAGCCAAAAACTTCTATGTTCACTTTTTTTTAAATGCCCAGAACTTATATTTTCACTTTTTTAAGCTCGTCAAAACTTCTATTTACACATACATAACGCAAACACACGGGTAAAAGGTTGATTTTTGGGACTTCCTTCAAAGAATGACATTAAGGAGACGCTGGGCATGAGAGTCAGCATGCTTTCAAGCGGAGGCTGGACAGACTTGACTCATAACACAAAGCTTCTTCACCGACGATGTATGGACGTAGATATCATAGATTAGCTATTAGTCCATTTGTACCCAGTGCTCATAGTTTCATCCTCAAATTATAATCATTATCACAGAATCACGATGACCAAATTTAGTGGTGTGCACATACCTAGTGCCTTGGTAATTGTGTTCACACTTTTGAATAATTATATCCCTACGTCTATCACCATGATCAATAATGATCATATGTACCTAGGTTTTATCCCTGTGGCTCGCTATTATAGTTATAATAGCTAGATATGCACTATATATAGCGCCTATATACATACCTACTAGCTTTGTTTTTAAGTATCGGCGTCGACTTTTGTGCAGTCGTGTCATGATACATAATCAATCTGTAGGAAAATATTTTGATTTTCTTTCCATGGATTTGTAATTAGTAGTAGTAGTAGCAGTATAACTCATATTTTATAGCGGAGTGCTGTCAGTAGCATTTAGTATTCACGCTATAAGAGAAGGGATGCTATACTACAAATAGGTATGCACAAATATTTTTACCTTTCGTCTTTCGTTTAGCACTACTACTTAACCTAGACTCCATTTACCCAGATTTAATGCTTAAAGCTTTTGCATTGGAATTTTTTGCATTTAAATTGTTATCATTTTTATTCTTGTTTTCGAATGTGTAATTGTAGTGGGTAATGGGAATTCATTCGTAATCTGATGCTCGCCTATGAATTATACAGCTGTATAATAATAATTATGTTTGCGTGGGGGAAAAGACAGTCTTTCAATGTCTCTCACTAGTCAGCTGTTTATCTTCTTGTGGTATACCGTCAAGTTTCGTTTAATTGCCCCGAAAGGTTTTCGTGTAGTAAAATAAAATTATTGGTCGATGTGGACGTGTGAACGTTTTTGAAAGTACGGTATGCCTATATGTAGATCCTTCAAAGCTCAGGTACATTATCGATCGAGATGAACCATTAATTCTCCGTTTTGCCTTGCTTTACTTTTCTTGAGAGTTTCCATGCAGATCATATTTTGCATTGCCATTCTAATGATGCCTATGAAAGGGAAATTATTCATTGGTTTCGTTTGCGTTTGCGTTTGGCTCCATTAAAAACGTGTTACGCCTGAATTATTATCAATTATTTGGTGGATGGATGGATGGATGACTGACTGCAGTGCAGAAGCAGCGTATAGTTGTAAATTTTATTGTGGTGTGAGATGGCTGTTAAGTGTACTGTAGTGTACGTTGTACAAACCCACTGAAATACTGAAATTGTATTAAATAATAATAATAGGGAATATTGTGCAGGCCACGTATGACTTTGACTTGTTGACACTCGATCAACCAGATGACGGACCGACCGACCACACCACACTACTTTAAACTAAATAATAATAATCATAATCATCATCATCATCATCATAATGGATAATCATGAGCAGAACCATAACCATACGTCATTCAGTCAGATCATTATAAGATGTTCACCTTTAAGAAAAATATGAAAGGAAGTTCGTAAGTGTGTAGGGAACCGTATGAAGCATGAAAGCACAGAGATTACCTAGTTGGATTTAACCTTTTCAAAACGGTAGTGTCCTTAGTTTTGAATGTTTTTGAAAAAAGGGAATTTCTAGTTTTGGCCGTTTTGAAAAAGTGTTATTTACACGTTCTGACCCTTTTAAAAAGTGCTATACCTATACTAGTTTTGACAGTTTTGAAAAAGCGTTATTTACTAGTTTTGACCGTTTTGAAAAAGTGTTATTTACTAGTTTTGACCGTTTTGAAAAAGTGTTATTTACTATTTTTGACCGTTTTGAAAAAGTTAATTTATGGAATTAAACACTTTTCTAAAGCATTCCTTCCATAGTTCCTTAGTTGCGAATAGGTTAAAAGTCTAATGTCTATAGAGCACAGCTTAGGTGCAGAATTGCAGACAATATTTTGTATTTGTATTTATTATTTGCAGTATTTTCTTTCAGCGAAAGACTTATTTGTGATTTCTAGATTTGAAAAGGGCCAAAACTGACCTATTTGCACACATCTTTTTAAAAATATCAAAATCAAAAGGCTATTTCGTTATTTTTGTCATTTTTTCAAAAGTGTAGTATTCTCAGCCACCTGTTGGTAGTGGTTAGTGGTAGTGACTGATCTGATTATGCTTTGACTTGTTGAATTAAAATACTTATTGATGGTAGGCAAACTACAGGTGTTATTTGTATAGAAAGCATGTTAGGTATTATGCAAGTAAAAACCAAAACCAGTCTAGTTCTGACTGCTATGGCACTGATATTCCATTTTTGTTTCCTTATTACATAGTTTGGATTGCTATTTTTGCATCCTTGCAGTCACAGATTCACATTTCTTGCTATAAATGTTATTTTTTTTTGTAATTTATTACTTTTTGTTTTGTTACATCTGTACATTTTTTACGTACTAGTTACTATAAATCTCTGCAACTGAATACTGGTTTGTATTTTGTATTTCACATACAGTCACAATCAGATCATCATAGACTACTGACTTACATACTATCAGTGTCACCAAACCTGTAATGACGTACCTAATAATAATGCATACCTAATCAGAATTTAAAATAAATTGTGTATAGGTACTTACATACTGTACTGTATGTAGATAATACTGATTGTGAGTATTACTGATAACTAATAGCATTTTGGTTCGAACTTTTCAGGTGTATCTTTGCTATTAATGGCTTCAAATTAAGTCCCATAACTGGGGTAATGAGTGTCAGGGGTGATTTCCTGTCTTGATTAATTATAGATTACCTAGGTATAATATTATAGCGTAAATAGCGGCTTGAAATTTATTTGATTTGACCCAGCCTACAATAAATTGGTCTTGAATTGAAAGGATTAAAAATCTCGTAATTGTTAAATGCTATCTTTATTACTACCAGACAAGCAGTGACAATTTTACAAGAATTATGTGACGATTTGACTTGGCTGAGATTCTAATTAATTTTTTGTTGAATTGCTCATAGTTTCAATTTTATCAATCTAATACTAACTTGAAACTCAATAGCTATCTACATATTTTACTACAGAACCAGAGCTGCAGCTACAGCACTTTTTTTGTAGAAGCTTTTAGCAACTTATAGTAAACTGGAATTTTGTTTTTTTTTCTCGTTTGCATGCATTATGTACTATGTAGTATGTAAGTAGCATCGGCCTGTAACATCTGTGATTATAGACGTGTTGTAAACTGTGTCTGTTTGTATTGATAATTTGATTGCATGTCGTTTCTCGATTGCATGAGAGCGAGCTTGAAATTACTGTCTATAGTCTACAGAGTGCAGAGTACAAACAGAATCAGCAGAATAATGGACGGACAGTATTTCTTGTCGCTTTGCTTGGTCTTCATCGCATTGTCGATCCATCATGGCTTGGTTGGCGACGAATAACGAAACGACGGCGTCGAGTCGAGATTATAATTTTCCATGTGTTGAGTAGAACAAGAAGAATTAAAAAAAATGTGTTATTTCTAAATAAATTCCAAGGAAAAAATGTGCCACTGTCAGGATTGCATGCGTGCCGACCTATATAATATGTATGTACCTATGTATGTATGTATGTACCTGTAACCTGTAACCTGTTGGCTTAAATTGAAATTTTTCTATAGCATTGTGTGGGATTTTGTATAATAGGGATGATTATGATGATGATTTTGATTAGGTTAACTAGTACAAGTGGTCGTTGGCGTCGGTGTCAGAGTACAATAATTATTATTACTTCACAAAAGGATTTTTTCTTTTGTGTGTGTGTGTGTCTCTTTCCTTCTATTTCCCTATCAATCAATGCGGATTCTTGAAACTATTGTATTTTAAGTGGTATTACCTACACGAACTTTTATTTCTACATTTATGCCTTCTCTGCAATCTGCATGATCAGAGTAAATTGGAATTTAGTAATTTACTATATTAAATAATTATGACAGTTTTTTTAGTAGACAGCTCCAGTAATAGTGGCGTTGGTCAATTTAAATAAAGCGGCGACAGCTTCTCTGTTCAACGCTTGTTCGTGGGTCTGGATTGTCTGGAATTCTGGATTTATTATAAGTGTCTCGACTTTATTGTAAAATTGCTTCTGTTATAGTGTAGTTGAGATTTGAGATAGAAGCACGTGATTATTTTTATACGGTCTATTATACAATAGTATAAAAAGGGACAGGATTTCTTGGTATTGAATTTCTTAAGCTAATAAAAAACAAAATGTTGACTTTGGAGACGGCGACAAAGCGTCGTAAGCCGACTGCACAATTACTGATACTTTTTCCCCTTAGATTTATGTGTATTTTTTTTTTGTGTGAATAATTACGATTGCGGTTGGTCAAATGTGGAGTTTCTACAGATGCGAATGTTCCTGAATTAGATTCATTTAAATTGACAATGAACATGGGATCTAATAATCTAATGAGGGAGTGAGACGTACCATGCAAAGTACCAACCAGGATGGAAACTTTGAGAGTTTTTGTAGCATTTTTGCAGTTTTTCTGCACAAATTTTATAGTTAATGACGGTTGTGTCAGCTCGTACTGGGTTCTCATGTCAGTCACTGAAGTAATAATAATAGTATGAGTTGAATTCTTGAATTATAAGCGGCGGCTTCAGTCCAGTCTGAGCCACCGCTTATAAGAGATTAGGTATCTGAGAGTTAGTAATGCAAAGTCTTAACCTATTCGCAACTGGTAAACCATGATGGTGTTTACTGTACATATCCACTACTACAATTTAACACTTTCAAAAAGCGTGAGATTAGAAATTAACATTTTCAAAAAGGGTGCTAAACTAGAAATTAGCACTTTCAAAAAGGTCAAAACTAAAAACTAACATTTTCAAAAAGGTACTGAACTACAAATTAGCACTTTCAAAAAGGTCAAAACTAGAAACTAGCATTTTCAAAAAGGTCAAAGCTAGAAACTAACATTTTCAAAAAGGTGTTAAACTAGATATAGGTAATTGCGGTTTTGAAAAGGTTAAAAAGTTAAAACATTCTACTTTTTAGTGAAAAATGAACTTGTGCCCCTTTGCATTTACCCTGACTGACGGTCTGTATGTACTTACGTACCTATGTAAAATGTGTATTGCCACCATGCAAAAAATTATTTAAAATTCTAGCAGTAATGCTTCAGTAGTAGTCAGTGTCAGTTCTCAGAATTACAGATAATCATAAGAAAACTACAGTTAAAGAATAATTTGCTAACAAGAATGACAGTCAGCAGTGCAGTGCGCAGCTCAGTGGAGGGTGTCCCTTGCATTTTAATGTCAATTTCAGATAAAAATGTATAAATATTTGTGAGAAGGTCATCCCTTGTCATTGTTGCCTCTGCTATAGTCTCTGTTCAACATGCATAAAAGTTTCTTGTTCTATGTATATTCTATGAAAATATTGCTATAGGTATAGCTATATTGTTTTGTGGCACGGATATACAGTAAATTAATATGGGAAAAAAGTTCCTTATTGTATTGTGCATAGTAATTATTACTATTATCAAAAATCAAAATACCGTACAGTAAGTATACGGTTGATTGGTTTGGTGGGTTGTTTGGTTGGTTAAGTTGGTTTGTCTTGTGTTGTGTTCTGCTGCTGCTTCTGGTGACATTGCTTCCATTTCCATGAGGTAGGCCTTGCTGGTGTGGTTATGTAACAAATAAATATCATTTGCATATTTTCTCTCTGTCTCTGTTGCTATTGCTATATACAGTCGGATTTTATAGAGTTTTGACCAAATTTATTATAGGCACATGGCAGTAATGCAATGCAATGGCAATTGGCAGTATAATAGACTGGATAGACACGGCAGAGCAGACATCTTCCAGACTCTTGATTGTCTTGTGACTTCTTGTCTTGACTCGCTCAGAGTTTTCAACAACGTGTGAAAAGTCGAGGGTCAGCATCTTCAAATAATTGAATAATAATTATAATATTTTAAACGAATAACGGGTAGATATAGCTTCGTTGCATTGTATTGTAATTGTGCATAGATAGGTATGTAAATTGTATGTACCTACCTCGTTAGGAAAGACTGTATAGCGTATTGGGTTGATTGTTGTGTTTTGTGTTGCAGAATACGATGTAATATGGGCAGCGAATGATTGAATTAAAGTAGGTGGTCACATATGTACGTGTAATTATGTTAATTAGAAAGGTACACAAGGAATTAATGTAATAAATAAAAACTAATTTGTAAATATTAAGTATTACGTCATCCTTCAGCTTTGCGAGGGGGGGGGGTATCTTGTGCTAGTATCACGTGTAATTATTCTTAGAAAAAAAGCAAGTCATTGAATTTATGTGTTTAGGAGGTGCAAAAGACTGTATTTACACTTTTAAAAAGTACCTACACAATTCAGAAATGTATTATGCGTTTTCAAAACTTGTAAAATGCGCTGTATTTACGTTTTGAAAAACTGTTTTATTTATTACACAACACTTTCAAAAAGTGCCTACACAATTTTAAAGTTTGGTATGCTTTTTCAAAACGTGTAAAATGTTGTATTTACGTTTTGAAAAACTGTTTTATTTATTATACAACACTTTCAAAAAGTGCCTACACATTTTTAAAGTTTGCTTTACGTTTTCAAAACGTGTAAAATGTTGTATTTACGTTTTGAAAAACTGTTTTATTTGTTATACAAGACTTTCATAGAGTGCTATCTGTAACTTTTGCAGTTTTTCACCCTTTCAAAAAGGGCAAAACTTGGTGCATGCCTACCTCTATGTATGTAGGTGTGTATTTACATCTTCAGCAAGTGCAATATGTGATCTTCAGATACATAGGTGCAGGTGGTAGGTGCACAATCGTACACTTGAAAACATTTACGGGTCAAAATTGTAATTAGATGAAATAGTAGGTAATTAACACCACGAAACTCTGCCGATAATTTTAGTGTGTAGTTCATTGTTTCATCGGCAAATCGGTCGATTAGTGAGTGTTGCATTGCATTTTGCACAGTCAGTCCTTACGTTTACTTTTACGTCAGCTTTATTTACCATTTACTAATAACGTTTAAAAGCTTACAATTAAATTCATTACGTTGTTGCATTGCACTCCATTGCATTGTATTGGATTGTTGCCACTGCACTGCAAAGGGCGATTGGAGAATTGAATATTGTGCTTAAAATCAGAGAGAGTTTTGCAGCAAATACATACGTATAAATTAGGATGCCTTTCCTATCGCATTTTTGTATATTTGTATTTAACTGTATTTAAAAGTTAACCTTTTCATAACGGGAAATGTACTTAGTTTGGAATGTTTTTGAAAAAGCGTTCTTTACTAGTTTTGACCGTTTTAAAAAAGTGTTATTTACTAGTTTTGACTCTTTTTGAAAAAGTGCTATTTACTAGTTTTGACCTTTTTGAAAAAATGTTATTTACTAGTTTTGACCTTTTTGAAAAAGTGCTATTTACTAGTTTTGACCTTTTGAAAAAGTATTATTTGCTCGTTTTGACCTTTCGAAAAAGCTAATTTATACAATTAAACATTTCTGTAAAGCATTCTTTCTACAGTTCCCTAGTTCCTAATAGGTTAAATATTGAAAATACATCTCAAAGGATGTGGTGGTGATGGTGATGGTAGTGATGGCCACTGCTGCGGTTGCCTGTGTAATCTGTTAGCCTGTCTGTTGTTAGCTTGTTTGATCTGATTTGAAATGACAAAGTGAGAGACTGGGAGAAGGTTTTGGCTCAACAAAAGTCATCACGTCAGACGTCAGTCACTCACAGTCCCATAGGTCAGGCATTCCAATAAATCCATAGTGCATTGATTCGATTATAATTATGAGGTAAGTACATCGTACAAATCGTCGGTCAAGAGGCAAAGTGGTCAAATTCCAGGAACTCTTACAATTATTAGAACAAAGGGATGCATTTCCATGCTAAACGTTTTATTTGAATGTAGTGTAGTGTAAACCATTTTGCCTCTCCACCGACGATTCATCAATCTTTGGGAGGAATTCCCAAGTGCCTTGCCTACAGACACAGGTTGGTATAGGTAGGTGTAGTTTGTGTATATACTATAGGTATAGCTATAGCTATATAGGCAGGTATAGGTGCATACTTGATACTGTTGATCTGTGTATCTGTAAATGGCAAGGTTGGCAAGGGTAGACACGTAATAGTTAAGATTCTAAATGAAATTGGTTGAATAGATAATTTGAATTCCACTTGTTCTTGTTTTCCTTCTAATTTTTAAATGCTCAGATCAAATGGCTCGCCAAAATATGTATTTATGTAATTGTGGACCGGTGCCCACATAAAATGGTCATGAGCTTGACTGCGATGAAATTGTACCTACTACTGTCTTACAAATTATACGATTTTACGACTTACAACCGCATTAACAGTAACGATTTACATTACATCACAAAATTACAACAGCTTGATGGATTTTACATGATTTTCTTTGATGCATTCTTCATTCTTTTTATTCGTTTTTTTTTGTTTTTTAAAAAACTGAACTTACCTATAAGGTACCTACCTTATCTAAACGAGATTCTAAATGGACGTTAACCTTTTCGAAACGGAAACATAAATTGTTTTTTAACTTTTCAAAAGTGGTAATTTCTACTTTTGAATGTTTTTTAAAATGCTAATTTCTGGTTTTGACCTTTTTGAAAATGTTCATTTTATGCTTTGAGTGTTTTTGAAAATGCTAATTTCAGGTTTTGTATATTTTTGAAAATGTTAATTTTGTGCTTTGAGTGTTTTTGAAAATGCTAATTTCTAGTTTTGACCTTTTTGAAAATGTTAATTTTATGTTTTGAGCGTTTTTGGTTTTGACCTTTTTGAAAATGTTATGCTTTGAGTGTTTTTGAAAATGCTAATTTCTGGTTTTGACCTTTTTGAAAATGTCAGTTGCTAGGTTTGAGTGCTTTTGAAAATGTTGGTTTCTATTTTTGACCGTTTTGAAAACGTGTATTTGTTGAATCAACACTTTTACAAAGCTTTCTTTCCATGGTTTCACAGGTTCGAATGGGTGGTAAAAAAAATGATTAAAATTCAAACTTTTAAAGTAGCAAAGCTTATTAACTCCAATATTTCTATACTCTGTAATTTATTATAATCAAAAGTATTGGACAAATTAGCACAAGTACTCAAAGAGATTTGGCTCGGGGATTTGTACAAAATTAGAATTAGGTTTGTCTAGATAATCTTTTTTTTTTCATTTAATCTTCCTCGTTTCAAGTTTGTATAGATAGGTACTAATTAATGAGTTAGAATTAGAAACGAGTGCAAAACTTTCCTTAAAAAACGTCTAGTCGTTCTCGTTGTATGTACTCTGTATACTGGGAGGGAATTTGAATAAGGCAAAAGCTCGGTTCATTAGATTATGTACTACTACATACTGGTAGTAATTTATTTGTAATTAATTCATTGGTTATTGTTAAATTAGGCTTTTTTTGTTTTTTTTTCAATTATGCATAATATGTACTAAGTTCGGTGAACATCAGTAGGAAAGGTAGTACGGTGTTTAATTGGATACATTACCTAATTAAGCTGGCAAATTAGTAGTAAATTAGCATGTACATAATTTCCAAATCCCAACGTCGGCTGCGAACTGTAAAGCAAAGTATTTAACGTCGGAATGGACATTAACATATTTGTACTTTGTACCTTAATTGTGTATATGAATTATTTATTAATTACGGTAATTAAATTACCTACATGTCAAGTTGGGATTTTTCTTGTTTTCGTTTGGTCTTTTTTTCTTCTTCTAGTTTATCTCGTATTGATGGAAGGAAAGGCAAAGCTACAACGAAAATCTCAAAGACCAAAGTAGTATGAAAGTACCGTAAATTGTTTAGTAGTAAAGCTATAATAGATATTACATAGGTAACTATACTACTATACATATAGCTATCTTAGTGACATTACTATAGCTATATATACCTATATGCTATATACTATCTGTCTGTATACTTGACCTGTCACTCACTCCCGTTGTTGGCTCTGGTCAGGGCTCTTCTTGATCTCATTTCTTTTAATATTCTTTGTCCATTTTCATTTTTCAAGTCAGAGATTCCATTCCAATTTCCAAAGTAGGTACAAGGCATTTGGGGATGGGAAGTGTGTGTGTGTGTGTGTGTGTGTCATAGTGCAAGAAGCATTCTTCTTTTTTCTGTCATTCCTTTCACGGTCTGCTTTAATTCAACACTTGCAATTTAGACACCTTATAGCATAGCAGAGATGCTGTAATAGCATATTGTGTAGTTTTAAATTTTGCTTGACGCTGCAATTACCTACCTGTCTTGCACAGATTCCACATTTGTATGTATGTGGAGACGAACATGCCTACCTACTACCTACCGTAAATTCTCTTTTACTACGTGGGTCTCCAATTGTGCGCGGGGGTCCGAGGGCCTGAATGGAATAATGCGCGGGTCTCCAATAATACGCGGGTCTCTAACAGTACGCGGGTCA
>JAQFZC010002853.1:0-21055 GCA_034695205.1 Dicyrtoma fusca
ACTGTTTTATTATATGAAACTCAGGCACAAAAAGAAACCCGGGCACAAATAGGGACCCGGGCACTATTTCCAAATTCGAGCTAAGACCCTGGGCACAAATAGGGACAGGGCACTATTAGGGACCCGGGCACAATTTGGTGCTTTACGGTACATGATTTTTTTAAGGTTACATGACGCTATGCATGCCTGTCATTTCGTAATTCAGCAAACCATCCACCTACGCCAAATCCTAAGAAGTAAAAACAACGTCAGTGAAACAAATTTTGAATCAAAATTTTCTTCGGTCAAAACCAGTGACACTTTCTACGAGCCTGTTTTGAATAAATCAGCTCCGAGCAAAATATGGGAAGATAATGTGTACACCATTGACCAAGAGAATCCTAGCGAAGTAGTTGCTGTCGTCAATTCTTTGGCTAAATATAGGAAACAAGTTGTAAGAGTATGCGTTACAAGTTCTAATGTGAAGGTAACTATTTTTCCATTGCTATTTAATCATACTGCATAACATTAGCTAATAATAGTTGGCGATGTTTAGTTGTTTTACGGTCAGTTGACCAAAAAAAGCTTTTTAACCAGAACTCACAATTAATTAATTAATTAATTTCACAGGTAGTGGGAGGAAGCCACGGTGGAGTAATACAATCTGAAATATTTCCTGTTTTTAAATATTTTGATAAATATTCCAATATATCTAAAGGCCCCTGGATGAAGTCGTATGACATTAGATGGGTACATGAATCAGAGTCTTATGTTCAATTCAAAAATGCATCTATTTATAAACCCTACATCGATGCTGGTCGTAATTCCAATGAATATTTAGAAGTTAGAAAGTACTTTGAGCTCGTATTTATTGCGGAATTGATTCCATTGGAAGTTAAGCAGTTTAAGATTGTGTATGATGCATCGCATTCAAAAATGGAAAGAAAAAGGTTTAGCGGATCCTTTATATGTTCTAATTACCTGTACTTACATCTATATACAGCTATGTTTTAAAATGATTTTGAATTGATTTTTTACAGGAATCCACGGGTACGGATTTTCAATTCAAAAACGCAGTTTACTGAAGAATTTAAGAATGTATTTAATTCTTCAATGAATTCTGGTGGTGAATATATTTCTCCTAAAAGTAACACTATTCAAATCTCAAACAGATTTTTAGCAGTGAGTTTTAACGATGAAGGAATGGCAAGTTCTGTCGAACTGGGAGGAGCTTTGTACCCTTTGGAAATATCTTTCGACTTGTGAGTAATTACATATCTAGATATTTTGTATTATAATCAGTAAAGCAGTTGACCATTTTCGTGAGACGATGTTATTTATTTGGGATCAATTTAAAGTCTTTATTATTGCTAAGTTTTGAATCATAAAAAAGAAACTAATAATAAATAGTGTCGTTTTTTAATCTAACAGTTACAGAACCGTGTATTCCGGACTCTATTCTTTTTTTCCACTGAGTGAGAGTGAACCACTTTCTGCTCGTGTGTCCAATTTTTTTCCAGTGATAATAGTTGTTGAAGGACAGCTGCGCAGCTACGTTGAAGTATGGCTACCCAACGTTAGACATCGTCTCACTCTATTCAATCACGATGGTCTAGAAGGCTATGGAATCCACATTGAAAACACAATAGATATTCGCCAGGAAGTAAATTATGAATTGATTATGAAAGTTTCGACGGCAATCAATTCAAGAAATGTATTTTACACGGACAGCAATGGGTTTCAGGTAAATTGGAGTTTATAATTACGTTATTAGCAACTAAAAAAAAGGTTGTTTCATTAAAATACATTAATACCTACTAATTATATGATAAGATGATGCGACGGGAGAATCGAAACAACTTGCCGATCCAAGGCAACTACTACCCCGTTGCTAGCTCATCCTACATCGAAGATCCTGACCTACGCCTGACCGTTTTGACTGGCCAGCCTGGTGGTTGCGCAAGTAGGAAGTCGGGTCAACTGGAAATAATGTTGGACAGAAAAGTACATCAAGATGACTCCCACGGGGTCGGCCAAGGCGGCATGGATAATTTACTCACAGTTTCGACATTTAAAATTATTTTAGAAACGCCAAGTAGCCCCTCGTCGACGTCATGCCAACAAAGTCCTCAAATTTCTGAAGAACAACACTCGACGCTTTCACCACTGCCGTTGCTCTCCCTGGAAACCCACTTACATCAATTAAGTTTGTTGCATCCTCCATTAGTGTATAAAAAAGTATTCAACACAAACGAAGGCAGCAATAGCAACATCGGTTTGGCCTTCGATTTTGACCCAAAGACGCCCCTGCTATCGTGTGACATTCACTTACTCGGTGTCATCCCACTCATTCAACATGATGACCCTGTCACTGGTATTTTTATGAATCCATCACATCAATCTGCACTTTTACTTCATAGAATGGGATTCGATACAAGATTTACAAGAAAACATCTTAAGGAGTGTGGCACACTGGAACTAGGGCATTCGGACGAAAATAATGGACCTCCCACTTTTGGTCAAGTCAATATCAGAAATCTTTTTAGCGATTTATTTGCAAATCAGTTAATTAGAACATCCGTATCATTGTCCCACAGAGATACAGCCAAAATTATTAACGGATCAAGAACATTGGAATTAGAACCCATGGAAATATATGCATTTATTGCGAATTATCTGTATACATAATTGACTATAACAAATATTAGGTATGTGCTTTGTAATTAAATGTATTTTTGTTTTTAGATAAAACGTATTGCTATGTGATTATTTCGTGGTCAACCAACCGTATTGCTGGTCCTTGCGTTTTATTTCGACATAAATTGGGTATATTGAAGACATAGCATGGCAAGTGTTGCTGTAAGGAAGAGGCTGCCTAGAATCTGGGACACGCTGCTACATCTCCCATTTTTCAGGGCAACGGTCCCTTTTTTACATTCGCAAACCCCCGTCGTACCCTTAATGGCAGGGCTATTTTTCATTTCACACGTCGCTCCGGAAACACAGTCCAAAATGTAAGGTGGTGTATTTATCGTGCAAATCCTACCTGCCAATGTGACACACTTTCCATTTTCAAATAGAGTTTCATTAGGTTTGTTGCAACCACATTTCCAGGCCGTCGCATTAGGGGCAACTTGACATATCAACATTGCGTCATTGTTACAGGGCTCCTTTTCCGGATCGCAAGGCGTGTCAAAGTCCCCCATGCACTTTTTATCCCCTGTGAAACTAAAGCCTGAATTGCAAGTACAGACTTTAGTCTGGACGTTGGATGGTCCGGGCTTGAGGATGCATTGAGAGTTTTTGGTGCAGTTGTAACTTTCATATTTTAAGCCAGTTGTATTGTCACAGGAATAGGAGGCTAGGACGATGCAAGCCGTCTTATTTTGGTCATAGACCATTTCCTTGGGTCGAGAACACTCACATTTCTCTTTGATGCAGGCCAGTCCAATGCTTATGTCACAATTTGCGTCCGTCGTGCAGTTTGAACCATGAGGACCCACCGAAGCCGGGGTTGTAGTATCATCAGCACCTACTGCTGCCACGGCGATCGTAAAGACAAGAATTCCGTAAATGCTCCACATCGTAGTAGTGAACTAGAAAATATAATAATAGTAAATTACGATAATTGCAAACATATTACTTAATTACTTTTAGAAATTGGAATTTATTACTTTTTGATAACTGTTTACTATTCATGGAATAACTGTGTTATGAGACGTTTGACGCCTACGAAATACTTACCTGTTTTTGTTTTTTGTAAAAACCAATTAATTTGATCTAATTGTATGGGAAAAGAAACGAATTATGCGAATAGCCAGGTAGAGTATTTTTTGTATTATTCTGATGAGTCTCTCTCGCCCTTCTCGACTGGTGAATACAGCATGCTGGGATGAAATTTAGATTCTGGATGGTGTGACTCAGCTTCTGGCTTGTATCATCTGTTGCCTGTAGATGATGGAAGCAGTATATTGTGACTAATTGTACAAATAGTAAGTGTATAATTGCAAATAATTGTAGAAACAACATCAAATAAATGATGGAATTGTAGAAGTAGGTAGGTACCTCTGAATCTGCCAATACATTGATATACGGTATAAGACTGGTTGGGTTTCCATTTCCCGTGCATTGCCTTGTCTGCTGCCTCTATATTAGCCAGAAACACCTATGTCAACAAAATAGAAAGATTTTCCTACACCATAAACTATAATAAATAATAAAAAAAAGTATTAACTACAGTTACCGTTGATGACAAGTTTTCACAGTTCGTCAACAGCAGTAATGGAACAAGGGGTAAAATAGGCCACCGGGGCAAACACAACCAAACGGGGTAAAACAATCCACGAGGTAAACGCTACAGCAAGAGGGGTAAATATATACATGTTTAAGGGGTAAAAACAGCCAGCAGGGGTGAAAACAACCGGTGCGGTAAAAATAACCAGCAGACGGGTAAAAAAATCCAGCGGGGTAGATACCTACTCATTATACGGGGTAATAATACCCGTCATTTAACCCATTCGGACCTGGGAAACCATGGAAAGAATCCTTTACAAAAGTGCTTTTTTTAGAAATTAACTTTTTCAAACCGCTCAAAACTAGAAAGAACATTTGCAAAAGCGTTCAAAAACAGTAACTAACTAAGACTATTAAAAAGGTCGAACTAGTAAATTACCAATTTCAAAAAGATGTAAAACAATAAACTGAGATTTTCAAAAAGATGTAAAACAAGAAATTCGCACTTTCAAAAAGGTCAAAACAGTAAATTACCATTTTCAAAAAGATATAAAACAAGAAATTAGGACTTTAAAAAAGGATAAAACAAGAAATTAGCACTTGCAAAAAAGTCAAAACTGTAAACTACGATTTTCAAAAAGATGTAAAACAAGAAATTAGGACTTTCAAAAAGGATAAAACAATTAACACTTTGAAAAAGATGTAAAACTAGATGTAGTACCGTTGCGAAATGGTAGTACCCCGCTGTTTATGTTTAACCCTTCCGCTTGTCATTTCTACCTCACTGGCTGTTTTTACCCCTTAAAGTGGATATAATTATTTACCCCTATAGATGTATTCACCCCTCTTCCAGGGTTTCTTTTACCCCATGGCTTGTTTTACCCTGTTTGGTTGCGTTTGCTCGTGTGGCCTATTTTACCCCTGGTTCCATTTATGTATATTTATTTTCATACAACTTCACGAAACTTCCATTCCTTACTACACTTATTATACAGTGACATCTCAAATGTAGGTACCTACAACTTAGGTACGTTCGACGTCAAATGCGAATTTGTTTTGCACCATGGCCATGGGTGGGTTAGCCTAATTACTAAATGTTGGACTAGTTTATAACGAAAATAATAATAATAATAATTTATTAAAATGCTGTCGAAGTATATACATACACTATTGAACGATCGATCTGCCCATATGGAAGCGTATTTCTAACCTAACCTACTCAAATGACAATTCACACCACAAACTATATACCTACATACAAAGTTTATAGGCACATGGTTCAACATTATCTTTTGAGTTTTTCCGGCTTTCAGTAAATATCCGCATCTGTAATTGAGGTAATTACATAAGATCAAACACTGGGATGATGCGATGCGATGTAGGCTCAGGGTGATCGACAAAATGCTTTTTTTCTACTGAAATTATTTATTTATGTACTTTACATTGGTAAATTACCACCTCGTAAACCGTACCGTCGTTCAAATTAAACAGGTTCCCATCCCAGCGTCATGCTCTTGATCGAATTTACAGAAATTTTACCAAAATGCGGTGGTGTAACCGCAAAACAATATAGTCGTTATACAATAAAGGAAATAATTACTATGTAATTAAGTATTTAGGTATGCCATAATGCCATCTAAAACTGATTATATAGTTTTCCAGATAATATTATTTTATTAACAATCCTAATTTTTAAGCATAAAACTGACAAAAGCATCTTGTTAATTACATTGTCTTAAAATGTTCTAACCTAAAGCATAAAAGAAGAGATAATTACGATTGAAACAGTTTTAGTCACAGTGAAACTTGTCTACTGTAGCTAGTATAGTGCAGTGACATGACTTGCAGTTTGTAGGGAGGAACGGAGGAAACAAAAAATAGGCTGTAGGTAGCAATTACTATAGCAACATTCAACAGATTGTTGTTTGTATTAATTTAACAATTATTATATTAAATTTATTGTTTTGAATTGCCATTATTGCATTGATGATAGTGATAGTCAGTTAATCAGTCCAGTCTTGCTTTATTAAATTTTTAGAATCAGGCCACCCACGAATCACGAACGAGCATGTCAAGGCTCTAATTTACTGAGCTGAAAATAATAATTTATTTATTAAAAGAAGTATTTAATTTTTTTGGTAGTTCTACGGTCGGTTCTACCTAAAACTAAAATAATCGTATATTATTATTCTGAGTCCTGTTCCTGTCACCTGCCTATTTATTAGTAAAGTAAGAACCTATAGCCTATAATAATATAACAATTTTATTTAATTACCTACCTAGTCTGATTCTTTTCAAACTACAATACATGGAGGTCAATTTTAATTTTCAATAGTAATAATTGTTATATTATCTAGTTGTAGTTTCAATAGCAACCTAGCCTACAAGCCACTAACATAGCAGTGTAGTTTAACTATCTGTTTAATTATTTTACTATAGTGTCTCATGTCGGCGTTAATAGGCAAATTATTACAGTAAGTTAGTTCTTTTAACTTGAGTCTTACAATAATAAATTAGGTATTCAATGATACAGCTAGAGAATGAATGAATGCTAGAAATGTACTCCGTTTCTGAATACAGTTACTTAGCAACACATGTTGCTAACGTTAAGACTCTATTAGAGAATCGGGAGCGTTCCAGGTTCCAGTAATTATTGTGAGACGGGTAAAAGTAATAGAATATACCATTTAAACAACATTGAGAATTGTTCAGTTTGTCAACGCCACAATTTAACGATACCTAACTATTAATATTATTACATTATCGAAGTACTTAATTATTGTGTGTTGAGGGTTGCCCCCTCCCATATATTCGTTTTAAAATACTTCACCGAGCTAGCAAAAATGTCAACAACTCATGAATTAGAATTTAGAAAGTAGTACTAGGAAACTTGAGGCTGAATAGTGAATAGTATTCAGTGTTATTTAGCAAAGCTCGCTCAATACGCAGAAATACTTTTATCATAATTACATCTTAAGTACATGTATTAAAATATTAAAGTTGAACGTGACTTCTTTACAAATTCGGACCACGAAACGTTCCATAAATTATGATAATCGATCAGTTTATTTAACAGTATAATTTTACGTCGGTAGTAGGTATGCAGTTTGCTTTTTTGTGTCCGATTAGTCACATACGTAGATAATAGTAGATTGCAATCATTTTATTAAGGTGTATATTTTTAAACACAAAACTTGTTCTAGTAAATTCGAATAAACAGAAACCTATTACATCATCGGTGGTAAAAAACTAGGTACTACATAATGACAGTTCTTTCGGTCTCCATAATATTATGGTGGCTTACAGTTACTGTCAACTGTAGTTCTTCCTTGAAGTGCCACTATGGACAAGTTTTATTGTGAATTAACCCAGGTGCATAGTGCATTTAATTATAACTTATTAGTGTACTCAATAAATGTTCTTCCACAGCTATAATGGAAGACAAAAAACAGAAGTATCTTCGCAAGAGCACAAATAATAGCGATTGGCCAGAACGAAATGACAGCTTTGAGGATTCTGACAATGAAGCGTAAATTAATTTCATTTCATTAAATTTTTTGAATAAATTAATCTTAAAGTATGATTGTGTTTATTGTTAGTTTGTAAATTTAACTGCTAGTTGCCGTTCTCTTTAATTATTCTAATGAACGTTTTTACGAAATTACGAAATTAAAGTAGGTAGGTACTTAATTAACAAAATTCATTATATTTTAGGTGGCAGCCCATGTTAGAAACGTTGATTAAATCAAGACCATCGTCGAGAAAAAAATGGTATTGCTGTTTCGGTGTACTGAGGTGGCCTTGTAATTTACAATCACTACTAAATTGGCCTCTTCAAAAGGGTCTATTATTTCTCGTAAAAATATTTCTGTTGACTTTGTTCATCGGCGGTTCTACTTACTACACGTTGTACAAGTTTTCCTTCGCTCCTTATGGAATATATTCTATTACACTGGAAAATTATAAGACTATTGGCAGACAAGATTTCATCCCGCAACTCCGGATTAAAATCAGTAAGACAGAACAGCAAGATCGTCAAGATGATTCATCCCTTTCAATTTCTGTACCAGATGTTTTCAGCTGGGCTTTTAGACTGAATAGTGACTCAGAGAATGACCTAGGCGCAGCAGAGAATACTGAAGTTTGCCCTAAACTTGTTTTGTTTGAAATCCAAGCCGATTTAAGTGTAAGTAATTAATATTAGTTTAAATTATTATTATTAGTACAAACTACTCATAATGAAGCACTGCCCATTGATAAGCCTGCTATTTTAGATTCCAGATCTCTACAGTCGAATCACATTTCCGGACCCAAAGACAGGGCAACCACTGAAGACGGAAGTTTCAACTCCAGAAAATACATCCTTCATTATTAATTCCAAAACTAATGAGACCAAATGGTCCAAGGATCATAAACTGAAAATTTATGTGGTACCTCATTCCCATAACGATGCAGGTATGGTCATGGTTTAGTTAGTTAATTTTAATTTGGATTTGTTCTTCAAAGGAATTTCATTGTATTCTTTGAATGTTAAAGTCTTGAAATAATATAATATTATGGTAGCACGTTCTTTTGGTTTGTTGTCCTAGGTTGGGGTGAAACATTCAAGGACTACTACAATTACCGAACTAAATCAATACTCGACAACCTCCTTAAGTATCTAACTGACGACCCTGAGTTAAAGTTTATCTGGTGTGAAATTTCATTTTTTGAGTTATGGTGGAAGGAATTATCGGATAATAAGCGACTTCAAGTCCAAAAGTTGGTGGATAATAAGCAGCTGGAGTTTGTCGGGGGCGGTTGGGTCATGCCTGATGAAGCTACGACGCATTATTTGTCCTTGGTCACCCAGATTATCGAAGGTCATCAGTGGCTACATCATCATTTAAACTATACCCCTAGGTAGTAATTCATTTTTATTACTTTGCATTTAGTATTATTTTGGTTTTGGTAGTTTAGCTTACTTAAAATTTTTAAGTACTTAGTAATTAGAAGCTAAAAGAAAAGGAAATAAAAAGCGTCCCTAAACTATTTCTTGCTACAACTTTTCACAGTAATGGTTGGGCTGTCGATCCATTTGGTTTGTCGTCCACTGCAAATTTTATTTATCAACGAAGTGGATTAAAAAATACTGTCTTTTCTCGAACCCACTACTTACTACTAAAATTATTGAGGGAGCAAAAGGAGACGGAGATCTACTGGCGACAGCCTTGGGGTAAGAATATACTAATTAAATAATTATTATAGTACTGTTAATTCCCAGGCAGCAGTGTAGTCAAATATACATGAATCCTATCCTGTGCAGTTAAACATAAAAATTAACCTACTAAATCCGAAAATATGTTATTTTTGTTTAGATACCAGTGGCACTACGGACATATTTTGTTACCTAATGCCGTACGGCACGTATGACGGCAGAGGTACGTGTGGTCCAGATTTTAATAGTCATGGTGCACAGAACCAAGTTTGTCGATCGTATAGTCCCAATGTGGACCGACAACCAACAGGGATGAGTGATGAAGAAGATGTCGAGAGAAGGTTACAATTAATTAACTACTTACTTCAGTAACTTTTGTTCTATAATAATTTTGTTTTTATTTCAAAATGACACCACACTTGTTGGAGGTTGTAAGGGAATGAAGTAGCCAGTTACTTTTCAGTGTACATGGTTTTTCAGTTAACATCTAAAACCTTTTTCCACCGTAGGACCTTTAGTATACAGATTCTTATATATGATGCAGGTTTTAGGGTATTCGGCTGAAAGCCGCATCTCCAACTTAAAGTGCAGTATTCTTTATTTGAACAAAAATTCCAGAGCATTACGTTTAATGAATCAGTACCGGAAGAAAGCCATGCTTTTCAACACAAATAATTTGTTTATTCCTATCGGCGGAGACTTTACGTGGCAAACTACTGCTGAATGGACGGATGATATACAAATGTTAAAAAGAATTTTCAAATACATTAATTCAAGTGAAGATTTAAATACCGAAATTAAATTCGCTACTCTGAACGAATATTTTGATGCTGTCCATGCAGACGAATTGGGTAACAACAGTCTTCCAGCAGCTCAGATGGACGCAATAAATCGAACTAGTAATAATAGTAGTAATTGGACCCCGAAAAAATTTTCAGGAGATTTTTTCACCTACTCCGATACTCCTAATGACTACTGGAGTGGTTACTACACTTCCAGAATATTTCATAAGGCTAGTGAAAGGCAGCTGATGGCCTTGATTAGGTAAGATTAAGATTACCCAAAATTACAAATATTTTAGTGGGATAGTCAAGTAGATGCTTAATGGTAGTTAAAAAGGTACAAACCGAAACTGGTTTAAGCTGTGTATGTATATGATGGATTTTTTAGGAGTTCCCAGCTAATCTATAGCATCATGGCAGGCGAAATTTCAAGAAATTTCAAACATGCGAAATTCAATTTTATCGGACAGATGCTGAAGAAGATCGTAGAAAGTCGCAGGACCCTGAGTTTATTTCAGCATCATGATGGAATCACTGGGACTTCCACTGATAGAGTCGTACGAGACTACGCTATACTGTTAGTAACATGAACAAAGAAAGCTAATTTAATAGTATTTTTAATAATAGCAAAATAGCAATAATTATTAGTAAATTGTTTTAATTTTTAGGTTATATAATGCCATGCACAACTGTCACTCTGTCATTCAACAATGTACTCACATCCTTCAGAGTGTTCAGCTGGACTTAAAGCAACAAAAAAAGGAAAATAAGACCGACGATGACCCAAGAATTATCAATAACTCGTCAACTCTTGAGACAAAGTTTGCAAGAATCAATACCAGCGACAGATTCTATGAGCCCATTATGAATAAATCGGAGCCGTATAAAGTGTGGGAAGATAATGTGTACACCATTGACACAGACCATCCAGTTGAAGTGATTACCGTCTTCAATTCTTTGGCTAAACGTAGAAAGCAAGTTGTACGTGTTTGCGTTACAAATGCTGACGTGAAGGTGAATTTTATTAGTCATTAAGTAAATTTTAAATATTTATCCAAGAACTTTTTTATCATTTTTAAAAATGCATACATAATTATTGTAATTCTTTTGAACGTTCTTAGGTCCTGGGTGCAAACGATACCGAGGAGGTTGAAACTATACCAATACCAAGTGAAATAAATCCCGTTTTCAAGTATTTTGATCGATTTAAAGATGATTCTAAGGAATTGCGGTGGAATCAGAATTGGAATTCCATGTACAAATGGTCACATGATTCGCATTCTTACGCGTATCACAATCCAGGATCACATCGTTTAACAACTCAAAAACCTGTTGGTGATAAGGAGAAGTATTTGGAATCTTATGACTACTTTGAATTAGTATTTATCGTAGACATCGGTCCACTGGAAATAAAGCACTTTAAAATTGTGTACGACAGTCAGTTACAGAAAACTAGGGATGGAAGGTTCGTTGGTTTTATATATAATTTCACTACTAATAACTATAATTAAGTAATAAAGGATCTACATACGTATGAGTAAAACTTCCTTTTAATGTCCCTGCTTGAATTTAAATTGGTTTAAATTTGATTTTCTTGTAACTAGGATTTCGCTTGTACGAGTTTTCAATACAAAAATCCAGCTGAGTGACAAATTTACAAATGTATTTAAAACTCAAGTGAATTTGGATGAAAAGTCAGTGTCTTCTGTAAATAAGCAAATTAAAATTTCAAGTAACTATTTAACGGTCAACTTTAATGACAATGGAGCTGCAAAGTCGGTGGAATTGCAAGGAGCTGTTTACCCGTTGAATATTGCTTTTCATTTGTAAGTATTATTTGAATTATTCCATTTTAATACAGGTCACAGGAATTTAAAAGTTTTTTAATACAAATTATTAAAACTTAAATATATTTTTTGTCAGTGTAATTAAAACAAACGTAATTTTTAAATATGTGTCGTTTTAACCCAATAGCTATGAAACCAGACGCTCGGGGCTATACTCATTTTCCCCGTTGGGTGAGGATGAGCCAATAACTAAATTTATGTCGCATTTTGAGCCAATAATAATAGTTGTTGAAGGGAAATTACGCAGTTATGTGGAAGTTTGGCTGCCTAATGTTAGACATCGTCTCACCCTATTTAATCACGACGGTCTTGAGGGCTACGGACTCCACATTGAAAATACTGTCGACATTCGCGAGAAAGTAAATTATGAATTAATTATGAAAGTTTCTACGGGAATTGAATCTAAAAATCTGTTTTACACTGACAGCAATGGGTTTCAGGTAAATTGTTGGTTATAACTAAACATTATTACTTACCTTATTATGTCTGAAGTTTGTGGCTTGCTTTGTTGTAATGTTGTTAAAATGTGATTATTAGATGATGCGACGGGAAAATCGGAAGAATTTTCCCACTCAGGGAAACTATTACCCGATTGCCAGCTCAGCTTATGTTGAAGACCCAAAACTACGCCTTACTTTGTTGGCTGCGCAGCCTGGTGGAGGCGCAAGTCGGGTTTCCGGTCAGCTGGAAGTAATGCTGGACAGGAAAATACACCAAGATGATAACCATGGGATTGGTCAAGGCGGAACGGATAATCTACTCACAGTTTTAAGTTTCCAACTCATTCTGGAAAAAGTCGTTACCCGTAAAAACTGCTCGAAAAAGAAAACCGATCAAAAACAGCTAGATCCCCTACCATTATTATCCCTGTCTGCTAATCTGCAACAGTTAAATTTGTTGCACCCTCTGCTAGTGTATCGAAAGCTGGAGCTAAGTGAGCAAAGCTATCCCGGCTATACCTATACTACTACTACTAATGACCGCCCTATATCCTGCGACACGCATTTGCTCGGTGCGGTTTCCTTTGGTCAGATTAGCGAGTATGGTTCGGACCAAAATAATTTCACAGACAGTTTTGAGAACCGATCAAATCAGACGGCGCTTCTCTTTCACAGAATGGGATTTGACCCACGATTTAGGCGGATTGCATCACAGAGCCATGTGGGGAAGTACTGTGCCCCTGCTGGGACAGAAACGGAAGGAGGAGCAACAAAGGGAGGACCTTCCTTCGGTCAAATCAACATTGAAAATCTTTTTAACGGCATATTTAAAAAGCAACTGGTGAGAACGTGCTTGTCACTGTCACATAAGGACAAAATTACAATCATTAATGGGACCACAACACTGCAGCTAGTGCCTATGGAAATTCATTCATTTATCGCTAATTACAATTTACCCGTAAAATAATGTTTAGAGATAGCTTTTTTCATATTTTCATCTTTATAATCGTTCGTAGACGTAGGGTTGATACGTGTTCGTTTGCTTTACAAGTGCCAGATTATCTGAGAATTATGTTGCTCGTGCGTTGTTTGCTTTTCCATATGGTATCCCACCCATCAGGGTTGTGAGTCTTGAGTGTTAAATCTAGTATTACAAATAATTTAGGATGTGCTTCCATAAAAATATAATGTTTCTACAATGATAATTATGTATGTATTAAAATGTAATGTACACGTTCTTGAATCAAAACTTTGATCTTAGCCGCCTTCTAATCTATACTTTATTTACTCTAATTGTGCATTCCAAAATGATCACAAATTGCAATTAATTGTACATAAATCTAGTTCTGTAATTATTTGATGGCTGAACCTGAAACGACAGTTCAGCTTCGGTTAACGTTAGTGGCAACTGCATCCATCGCGACCGACAAAAATTTGAGTTTTCGGTAGGTCTCAGACTAGTTAGTGTCCCAGGAACACAAAATGAGGAAAATAAAAAACTCAAAGATTTTTGGGAGATTTTTTGAAAATGGAAGCAGTGTGGTGGAAGAAACAAGCATTGAGCCTTCATTTTCAACAACGGCCAAAGAGTGTAAGGCGGGTAGTAAAATCCTGATGGGTCACGGATTCTACTTGACGCTCCTTAACATAGTATTTGGCCTCCTTCCGGTCACCATCCAAGGGAATGTTGTGACCTACTCAAGATGTTCCCTGGCCCTCTTCTACTCCACAGTATCCTTCATTGCACTCACGTACGTGTCCGTCTTTTTCATTCACATGACCCTGGTTGTAGAGCTGGAACGTGGGGACGGATCGCCACTGAAACCCTCCGCAGAAATTCTCGCTTTAATCATTGACAATGCAGCACACGTCTTAGGATTTTTGGGCCTCGTATTTCGTGGTAGTATCATGGTCAAGAAGGTTCCCAAAATTTGGTTCCTTCTCTCTAAGGCTGTACAAAACTGCATCGTGAATTTGCAAGTGTACAAGAAATCATCAAGGCGTACACACCCTTTCAATGGCCTGGGAAAGCTCCCAAGATTCTGTTGGATATCCGTTGTAATCTACATTCTGTTCCTTTTTTTAAACGAAGGACAGCTGGTTTGGGAGAAAAGTGAGTCTCTCAAGGCCGATTTAGAGAGGGAGTTCCAAGCCGTATCCGTTATGGAAGCGGATTGGCAGAAGAGCCTCGTGATGGCGGGCTACATCATGTGGGACTTGACCACCCTCAGTCACGTCCTGGTCAGCATCATCCTGGGTTACTTCATTATTACTTTGGACACTTGTCTTAAGAGTGTCAATCATGATCTGGAAATGGTTCTTACATCATTTAAAGCAGAAGAAAATCAGAAAAAAGATGAAAATTATTTGGCTACAGCTGTGATTGAACCTACGCCTTCGCCTACTTCTTCTAAATCGGAACTTATTGGCTTCGGGCCAAATTGCCCGAGCTACCTGGAGTTTTGTAAATTGAGAGCTAATGAAGAACCGATGGATGGTAGAAGCGACCGTATGATTGAAAAGAGACTAAATCACATTAAAGACTGCTACGGTGCGGTGGAAGATGCGCTGGTAGCCATCAGCTCAGCCTGGGGCATCTCCATCTTTATAGAAGTTCTGGTCATGATGGGAACTGTTTTGGCAAATCTGTTCTTTATTTTCAACTCCATGTTCTACCTTCAGCAGGTGGACACGGACAGCCTTTCCGCCGTTAAACGGAAACAGGATGGGACGTATAGTCCCTACACAGATATTTGTGTCCATGTCTTCTTTTTTTACTGTCTGGCTGTGAATGCTACTGAAATGCAAAAAGAGGTGTAAAAATTATCTTATCTTTCATTCTTATTAATTCTTTTTAAAGGTAATTCATTTTGTTTTGGTTTTATGTTTCATTTTTATTTTAGGCTGCAAGACCCATGAGGATTCTAAAATATCTTGAGTACAAAGCATTTCCAACTAAATTGCAAGCTAAGGTGATCTGAACGCAAAAGAATTATTATGTACATTCCTTAAATTTGTATTTTTTTACTAATAATAATTTGTCTGTTAGATTCAAGCATTTAAATCGGACATTGCTTTGACGTCCATTAAACTTACGGCCGCAGATTATTTCGTAGTGAATAAAAATCTGATTGCAACGGTAAGTCATCTTTATTTATTTTAAAAGTCAATGCAATCGTTACACTAAGTGGTCACACAATTTTCCAAAAGGTTAAGATTTTTATCGTTAGCTTCTAACTTATATTTTTATTGTTAGATCTATGGGACCGTCATTACATTTTTGATCGTTTTGATTCAATTCAAGAATGACGAAGTCAGCACGAGCCAGTGCGTGTGCAAGTTAAATAATAGAACGCACGTGCCACATCAAATATATTTTCTTGAATCATAAAAAATAGATGCATGTAACTTAATCGATTTTAATGAAAATAAAATACGATGTAAAAATAAAACCTGTTCAAAGGAACACTCCTGGCTAGTCTCCAATCCAATTTAACTATTATCTTTAAAAAAAATAGAAACTTAAAATTAGGGTGGGGGGGTTAAATTGAAAAATGCAAGCATCATTTATACATAGTCCGGAGTTGTTAAATAAGCTTTTCGAAACGGGGCTGCTTCTAGTTTTACATTGTTTTGAAAGCGTTAAGATCGCGTTTTAACATTTTTGAAAGTGTCAATTTCTAGATTTACATCTTTTCAAAAGTGTTAAAATCTTGTTCTGACCTTTTTGAAAGTGTCAATTTCAAGTTTTACGTTTTCGAAAGCGTTAATACCTTGTTTTAACCTTTTTGAAAGGGTCCCTATCTTGTTTTAGATCTTTTTGAAAATGTTATTTTATTGTTTTGCTGTTTTGAAAAGGTTAATGTTTAGAAAACCCACTTTTGTAAGCATTCTTTCCACTTTATGAGTAAATCATCTGTGCATCAAATTGACTGCAGAGTGCAATGATGATTTCTGAGCTACAAACATATAGGATCAAATCTGCTCTTGACTTTACCACTAATAAAATGGGACCCCCAGAATCAAAACAAGTAGCACCTTTCAGCGCAGCGACAGCAAGACGTCGATTGGCAAGATTTGAAGCAAAAATTACAGAAATAAATCGTAGGACAGCCTTAAGACTTGGAATTTATTGATGAAACTAAAGCACAATTAAAAAAAACTAATCGAACTTGACATATTTACATATTTAAAATATGATATTTTATTCAAGGAAATCCCATGCAGTTAGTTTATATAAACAGTCAACCATTATAAGCTTGAGCAATACTTGTCCTAAACTTGCTTAGGCATTAATTATTACGCCTGTATGTATGTATAAGCAAGTCACAAGTGTTCAAGTATAAAAAATCAACTTTAACCGGTTCAGTTGGAAGTCCCAACAACTTGTGTCTTATTGTGAATGCTATAAATATGTGAATGGAACTTTATGATCTTCAAATTATGAAAAATACAGCGGATCTCATCCTCTATCTTTTGTGCGCAAAAATATTGCCTTTTGCATGCCGACAAAACATGAAAAAAAACACAACAAAAATCTATATATTAATATTCTATGCTCACTTTCCACACTTCGAAGCTCAATTTTATTGTTCAAGTTTTGTCCAACTGTGCATTGCGTAGGGTCAATAATGTTAAACGTAAAGGGCAGAAGTTGATCGAAAATGGATATAATACAGATTCTTTAATTAATTAGTATTCATTTCAAGTTTACACATGTCTTTTGTACTGTATTGAGCTGGATAGGCATTTTTATTATTATTGTTAATAATACTAAATGGCCTCATTTTATTTGCATGCGGCTATTGATGATTCCATTGAGGAACTTAAAAGAAGTAATGCATGTCCAACAAGAAAGTTACTCAATACGGAGTCAGCGTGGCAATCAGAATGAATGTCAGCAGTTGAAAAACTAGGGCCTCAACATTTTTATTTTATTAAGGAAATAAGCGCGTAATTTCTGTGCCAATTATTGAATACAACATTTTTTTCTAAGGGGCTTTCCACGTGGGCCTAAACTTAAACTGAGCCATAAATAAAATGGTAGTATGTAAGTTATTGTAGCGTATTTAACCTTTTCGAAACGGTACTATATCTAGTTTTACATGCTTTCGAAAGTGATCATTTCTTGTTTTACATCTTTTTTAAAGTGTTAATTTGTTGTTTCGAAAGAGTTAATGTCTTGTTTTACATGCTTTTGAAAATGTTAATACCTTTTGTTTTAACCTTTTTGAAACTGTTAATTTCTTGTTTTGTATCTTTTTGAAAGTGTTAATTTCTAGTTTTATATCTTTTTAAAAACGTTAATTTCTCGTTTTATATCTTTTTGAAACTGTTAATTTCTAGTTTTGTCCTTTTTGAAAGTGTTAATATCTTGTTTCGACCTTTTTGAAAGTGTTATTTTCTTGTTTTATATCTTTGTGAAAATGTTAATTTGTTGTTTTGATCCAATTGAAAGTTTCCGTTACTGATTTTGAATGCTTTTGAAAATGTTAATTTCTAGTAAAAAGCACTTTTTTAAAGAATTCTTTCCATGGTTTCCCAGTTGCGAATAGGTTAAAACAGAGGCCTTTCTGAGGCGAACAGGTTTCTTGTGCCAGCACATGTTACAATTTTTCGATGCTTTTATTGCAGTAAACAAAAAGTAGCCCTGGTCAATCCTGGGGTTTCTAGTGATCGCTTCTTGTGATGATTTTTTAAATTAAAAACGAAACGTAAACGTAAATGCTCAATGCTCTGATGCTGCCATCACCACCAAACATGTTAGATGAAATTTATTATGACAGATGCTAATAATGACAGATATTAAGAACAAAAACAAAGAAAACCACCATCACCTCAAAACCTTGAAATCAGAAATTGAGTTGGTTGAGGCGCCGAGGCAACTGCAGTATTTTTACAGCTTTTGTATTTAAATAGTTTAAATGTTAGAAAGGATCCCCCTGTGAATACAAAAGCTGGGAATTTGTCAATAAAACACAATATAGCCTAAAAATAGCGTTCTTGTGCTCAGGAAAAAACTTATTTTAAATAATCTAAGGGATTCACTACTCAACTAAAATTTTGCCAACTTCACATACTAGAATTTGACTTGATGATTGTTTCTGAAAGATACACCCTTGGGGAATTTTTCCAGGGGCACGCTGTCCTAGAACCTTAATTCAGTCCCTATATATATAGGGGAGTTTGAGACGAAAACCATGATCACAGCCTCGCTGATTCTTATTGTGAGCATCATCGCAATCGCAAACAAAGCGTATTTCACAAAAGGAAAGTTAAGGATCTTTTACAAGTCATTAGAAATTTAAATTTTCAAAAGATTTTTTGACAGAATCTGCAACAATGATTTCTCGGAGCAGCTTGCCCCACTTCTCTTTATCCAAGAATCTACGAGTAAGACTTTTGTATTTTTAGAAAATCTGCCTCAGGCATTCAAATATTTAATAAATTTATTAATATTTCCAAAATTTGGAAATATTCCTAAATTCAAAGATTGCCTTTTCCCCCCACGAATTCATAAAAGCCATATATCTAAATGTACACATTTTTACTAACGTTTACTTACCTATTGCAGTTGTACAAGGGGGCCTTATTTCGGAATCTTGGGACATCCTCAAAGACGTTCCAAAGTAATCATCCATCCAATAAAACGAAACTCCAGACACTTGAAGATGACGAAATAGTGATTTCCGGAATAAGCGGTCGCTTCCCACAATCGGACTCTATGGAAGAATTCAAACAGAATCTCCTTAATGGACAGGACTTGCTCACTGAGCAAACGCGCTTCAAAGTTGGAAAGAAATTGCCGCCTCGCTTCGGCTTCATAAACAATCTTGACAAATTTGATGCGGATTTCTTTGGCGTTTCAGACAGGCTCACGCAGTCCATGGACCCTTCGCTCAGAATTCTCCTGGAAGTCACTTACGAAGCCATTGTGGACGCAGGTGAGTCTAGAAAATACGGACAAATTCATTTAATAGCGTCATTTTTTTAATATTTCTCGACAGGCTATAACAGGGAAGTGATCTGTACATTTTTTTAGGAATAAACCCGACAAGCCTAAAGGGCTCTAACACGGGTGTTTACGTGGCTTGTGACGGCGCCGATGGCATGTCATATTGGAAGATGAAGCACGGATCGAGTCCCTACAATGGCTACACCATCCTCGGGGCACCGCCGTACATGCAGGCCAACCAAGTGTCCCACCTTTTCGACCTCAAAGGGACCAGTCTGTCACTAAGCACGGCCTGCTCGAGTAGCTTGTACGCTCTGGACACGGCCGTGACTGCCATGCGCAGTGGGAAGGTGGACCGGGCCATTGTGGGCGCCACCTGCGTCCATTTGATCTCCCATCACTCGGATGACCTCAACGTCCTGGGCACACTATCGCCCAATGGCTGCTGCAAGCCCTTCGACAAAGACGGTAACGTACCAACACTCTACCGAAAGGTCATTTAAAAGCCATATGGATTTCCCTTCATAATTCATTAGAAACGCATTTAAAATACAAACAAATCCATCAAATGGTTATCTAGTGCGTTCTTCCGAATCATTTACTCACAATGGTAATGAGTGTTAACTATATCAAATCTCATTTAACTTAATGGCAACTGGGAAACCATGGAATGAATGCTTTACAAAGTTGTTTTTTCTAGAAATTAGCATTTTCAAAAAAGTCAAAGCGAGAAATAACATTTTCAAAAGCATTCAAACCTAGTAACTCAGACTTTCAACACGTTCAAAACAATAAATTAACACTTTCAAAAATTTCAAAATCAGAAATTAGCACTTTCAGAAAGGTCAAAACAAGAAGTTAAAACTTTCCAAAATGTCAAAACAAGAAAGTAAAATTTTAAAAAAGCTGTAAAACATGAAATTAATATTATTTCATGTAATATTATTTCATGTTCGTATTCAAAACCGGTAACTAAGACTTTCACATTTCATTTTCAACAAGATGTAAAACTAGAAATTAGTATTTTCAAAAACGTCAAAACGAGATATAATATTTTCAAACGTATTTGAAACCGGTAACTAAGACTTTCAAAAAGGGCAAAACAAGATATTCGCATTTTCAAAAAGATGTAAAACTAGAAATTGGCATTTCCAAAAAGGTGAAACCAAGAAATTAACACTTTCAAAAGTATGTAAAACCAAGAAATAGCAATTTGAAGAAGATCCAACCAAGAAATTAACACTTTCAAAATGAAGTAAAACCAAGAAATTAGAATTTTCAAAAAAGCTAAATCAAGTAATTACATACATAACACTTTTAAAAAGATGTAAAACCAAATACATTACCGTTTCTTATAGGTTAAAAAAAGATGCATTTTCATTTGAAACGCATTGAAACCCAACTTATAACGCATTTCAGCGACTAGATGCGCTTTAGTGCGGTCCAAATATAAAATGTATCCTCTTTGAATGAGTTTTGGCTAAGAGAAAGAGAGCAATTGTACATACCGTAAATCCTCTTACTACGCGGGTCTCTAATTGTACTCGGGGGTCTGAGGGCCTGAATGGAATAATGCGCGGGTCTCCAATAATACGCGGGTCTCTAACAGTACGCGGGTCACC
>JAQFZC010002854.1:0-21053 GCA_034695205.1 Dicyrtoma fusca
GCTTCTCGCCTTTTCTTTTATTTTCCAAAATCGAAAATATGAACTCCGAAGAATGGTCAAAGGAATTAAAAGTAAAATGTGTAAATGTAATTGTGTAATCATAAAGTTTAGGAATATGAACTATTTGAGGACCTTTTCCTTTTCCTTTATGGGTGTGTAAGTGAGGGCATCAGTGAAGATACACTGGAGATGCACACTGCATCCCGTCCTTTTTACGATTTGGACCGTAGTCCAAATACGTTTAAAAAGGTAAAACGTAAAAAGGAAAACGTAAAAAGGTCCAGTTCGTTTCTACTGGACATGGGCACTTACTTACAGCATGTGTAAGTGTCCATGTCAAAAATACGTTACGGGCAAAGGGCCCACTTATATAATACTATGGGGTATAGGTACCTACTATATACTATGTACTATGCTATACTGTAATAAGTATATAACACTATAGTTTTGACCTTTTTGAAAAAGTGCTATTTACCATAGTTTTGACCTTTTTGAAAAAGTGTTATTTACTAGTTCTGACCGTTTTGAAAAGACTAATTTACAATGATTAAACACTTTTGTAAAGCATTCTTTCCATGGTTCCCCAGTTGCGAATAGGTTAATAATAATGAGTTAGTGCTGGAAACTGTGCAAAATGTTTTTATTTTTGTTGTTGTACAGAAAATCAAACTTTGAAGCTCACCGTCGTTAATAATGAAGCCGATATAGCTCGGGTCCCTCAAGGTTGTTTCCTTATTAAGAATTCCAATACATTTTTGTATAAAAGACGAGAGGGATCCCATCCACACACTGGTGAACTGTACATTCGTTCTCTAAAATTCATGTTCTGTAATTCCGTGGCTGATTGTAACCTAATTCGACAGTGTCTAGTAATATACGACTAATTATTTATACACATTTTTATTTATTGAATCAAAATCGACCAAAAGTACAAAACAAAGGGGCACAATCACAATTATTTCAATCTGAATAAAAACTTAGGATTTTGACGGAGCCAACTGCTATGCCGACAAGGGTCAGCTTCAGAGGGAAAAGACGAGGTAAATTTGCTCTCTAAGACGTAAAACGTCGCTAATAATCTATCAATGAACAAATAAACCCGTTTTTATCAATTTTACTTTTTTTTACTACGTGTGCAAGACTTGATCGCCCTGGTAACCGTGGGATGGTTCGTTGCCTAGACTACACCGGAGTATTAGAATACAAACCCATTTACGAGTACACTTTTGTGGGCCTGGATAGAATTCGTTGTAAGGCTTCATTGTTGTACTGTAGCTAAATACAATTATTATTTCAAACAGATGGATACAAAATTTTTATTATTATTTGTGTTCACAATCTTAGATGTGCTTACAGAAAATATTCCAACAGGGGCCATTATATCCTTGGAAGAAACTCCGCCAATAATCTATACAAACGTGGAAACCACTTTTCGGTGTCATATTTCCGATTTTATGCTATTACCGACTATACGGTTTGCACTAATCTTCAAAAGCGGAGCTATTTCTCTACTAAATAGTACACAGTCGGGTTCGTTATTAAATACTTTGAAAATGTCCCATATTTGTGTATTTTGTCACATTTAGAAAAAAAACTGACAATTTATTTATAAGATTTATATCTGGGACATACACAATTTTTGTTACTCGTTACAGGTCCTGATTTGTACGATTTAAATGACCTAAGTAGTGTGTTGAACACAAATGCTGCTTTAGGCACCGCCTGGGGCGAAATTAGATTAAATCTCACGAACAATGCTGTTGGAATAATGTGCTTTGCACCCCTTCACAATTCCTCCGGTTGGGTTAACACTACACGATTTTTCAATGCAAAGGGTAAGCATTAGCCCATCGCATGCGCTGTGGTCTTTGACCTTTGACCGCCATTTACTCAAAATCTAAACTTTTGACCAACATGGTCCGATATACAAAAATGACCGGCATAAAACCCTGCATAAGAATTGACAAATGGCATTTATTTCAATTGAAATAAAATTTCTTTGACCTTGTGACCTCAATAGGTCAAAGTATAACTTTAACCGATTTCAATGCCAATGAATTATTATTGTACAGTTTTTGACGCTGCTCATTTTGATATATCGGACCATAGTGGTTGGAACTAAAACATTTGAGTTGTACAGCTGGGAACTTAAAACAATTTGGCGGTAACTTTCTTTGAACCGAAAAAATACTTGTGTGCCGTGATTGTAGACGTACAGAGACCCGTTATTGACAAGTCTGATGGAAAAGCTGCAAGGATTTTCCACAAAGGTGACAAAGATTTTAGTCTTCACTGTAAAGCCGAGGGGACCCCAGAGCCAAAAATCGAATGGACGCCCAAAATGTTTCTCAATACAAGTGAGGTATGTTGTAAAGTGTTGGCATTTCTTTCCTAATTGCAAAACCTGTGCCTGTGTGTGTATTGTATTTGTATTTTAATTTTGTACTATGTAGGTTTTATGGCTATACAAAAACGTGACTGAAATTACAAACCAGCCCGGGAAATCCGTTTTAAAATTCTCGGCAATGGAGGAATACTTTGCAGGCACTTATACCTGCTTTGCCAAAAATGAATACGGAAACGACTCGCATGATTTTCTTTTGGAATTTCAAGGTATGTTAAACCCTTATTTATTGGGTATACATAATTAGCCTTTGGTTTTATATCACGTTTTACAACTTGTTGAAAACGTTACTTCTTAGTTTTGACCTTTTTGAAAGTTTTAGTTACGAGCTTAGAATATTTTTGAATATGGCAATTTCTAGTTTTGACTTTTTCCAAAAAGTAATATCTACATACTCAGTTTTAACCTTTTTGAAGGTGTTAGCTACCAGTTTGGAGCGTTTTTGAAAATAGTGGTTTCTAGATTTGACCATTCTGAAATGAGTAATATCTATCCTTGACCTTTTTGAAAGTGAATGTTGCTAGTTTTGGATGTTTTTGGAAACACATTTTGGTAGAATGAACGCCTTTGTAATGCATTTTTCCCATTTCTGAATTTAGTTTTAGCATAAGAACGGTTCTAATTTAATTAAAAGTGTTTTTTGCTTAGTCAGTATTACATTTATATGTATCTACTAATTTTATTTAATTGACTTTCTTATTTTCATTTAGAATCTGGATTGGGATGGGGCGGAATTACGGGCATAACTCTTTCCGTGATCGTTTTTGTGGGTGCAATGTTTGGCCTTTATTTCCTGTGGGCGAAATACGTGCAAGCAAAGGCAAGTTAACCATTGTAGTTAATGAAATGTGCATTAATTTTACCATGTAAAACTATATTGTTCAGTTAAAGTCATAGCTAAATGTTTTAATTGTTCATAATGTTGTTCAGCGTCAACTTCGTGACCTCACTGACGAAGAGGTGGATGAATTTAAAAATGGTAGCGAGAGGAAAGGACACACTGAAGTCGAGGAACAAATTGACATTATAAGCATGCTCCCATTTAAAAAGGAACTAATTTTGGACCCTGTACAACTAATGATAGGTTCCGCAGATTATTGATAGCGTACTTTATATTTTAAATCAGCGGAAAAAATTTGGGGTTGTCCTTTCTTGGTTGAAAAGTCTGAGACAGAAGTCCAAAGGACCCTCAACATCATTTAGAAATATCATTTTAAATTCAAAAATAGAGGAAATAGTATTTGCACAATTGAAAAACAGTCAAAATAGCCTTTACATTTGTTTGAAACTGTCTAATACTGCTATTTACACTTTTTAAATGGTAAAGCTTTTATATACACTTTTCAAAACAGCAAAACCACTATTTACACTTTTAAAAGCTAGCTAAGCCAGTATGTATTTACACTTTTAAAAACTAGCAAAACCAGTATTTGCCCTTTTCAAAACGCAAAACCAGTTTTTGCACTTTTAAAAGCTAGCAAAACCAGTATTTGCCCATATCAAAACAGCAAAACCAGTACTTGCACTTTTTTAAACTAGCAAAACCATTATTTTGCACTTTTAAAAACTAGCAAAACCATTATTTTGCACTTTTAAAAACTAGCAAAAGCAAAATTTGCCCTTTTCAAAGCAGCAAACCAGTATTTACACTTTTAAAAACTAGCAAAACCAGTATTTGCCCTTTTCAAAGCAGCAAACCAGTATTTACACTTTTAAAAACTAGCAAAACCAGTATTTGACCTTTTCAAAGCAGCAAACCAGTATTTACACTTTTAAAACTAGCAAAACCAGTATTTGCTCTTTTCAAAGCAGCAAAACCAGTATTTGCCTTTAAAGCAGCAAAACCAGCATTTACACTTTTAAAACTACAAAACTAGTATTTGCACCTTTCTAAAGTAGCAAACCTGAGGAGTTCGGTTTGAGCAGCCAGAGGAGCAACAGGTACTTCCTGTGGTGGCGTAAATTTAAGCAGCAAAAATTAAAATAAACTGTACTAAATAATTATAAATTATACTAATCGACTCCAAATTTTAAGCCTAAAATAAATATTATTACCTTCTAAACACACTAAACCTGGAATAAGATTCAATCCATACAAAAGTGTAAAATAATACATTAATTACAAAAAATTCAAGCTAGTCAATAAGTGGGTGTAAAAATTGCAAAATAAGCTTACCTAGACAACATGTCAGTAGCTAGTTCTTACGATGGGGACGCAGACTACGAAGAATACGTAGAAGACTTTGAAGGATACATACTTTCAGCAGTTGGTAACGTCGACAGAAAAATACAGGGTGTAGAGAAAACAATCTTACAGTTACAAAAGGAGTCACTTCATCATATACAGCCAATTCTAGCCCGCATACGAAATATTGAAAAAACATTATCAAGCCTAAAAGCAAAAGCAATTGCTGCCATTGAGCCCCTCTACAGAAAGATTTCACGAATCAAAACAAAAGAGTCTATAACAAGTAAAGCAAAATTCAAAACGGTAAAAAAGAAACACAATAATCTGGAAAAAAGAATCGAAAAGCTCGAAATAAATCAGCAAACGGCTTTACAAAAAACCAATACTAAAACAGCCGAACCAGCCGCAACAATCAACATCTACGAACAAGAGACCCAAGATTGCCTAGAAAAATCAGAATTACAAAAACGGAAAAATAACGCTAATTATGTTGTTATTCACGGCATAGAAGAAGGTACCGCGGAAACCCCCAACCAATTGCATGCCAAAATACTAGACGTTATGAATTATATTGGACTTCAGCATTTTGCCTTTATAAAGGCCAACCGCTTTGGAAATGAATACTCTGACACGACTCGCCCCATAGTGGTAGAACTGGTGTCCGCTAGCGACAAGACTAGGATATGGAAAAACAAGGCAACTTTACGTCTTAACAAGTACACAAAAAGAATCTACATTGAAAAATTGCGAACCAGAATGGAAGTAATAATTCACGAAAAGCTCCTAAAAATAGCCCGAAATTTAAAGCAACAATTCCCTGGAACACGAACTGAAATTAAAGGTAATAAATTAATAAGCACCCATCGAACCAAGCAAACTACATACATATGTGATACAAACTTCCAGGTAACTTCTCAACCACATATGTGACAAATTTAAAATTTTATACAATAATTAATGACTAGGTATATTAACAGGAAAAATTTACATTAAATTGATAATTTACGTATAACTTGTTTATTATGTAAGTACCTTCGTAGGCTTGATGCAAGTGTAAATACTAGTTAAATACTAAAATTGCATAAATGTACGTTCAAGTAGGCAACAAATAATCTCACCACCCTGTACACAAGTCGGAAACTACTCAGCAAAAATGAACCAAGAATAAAGGCTTTGAAAAATTAAACAAGTGAAATTAAGCTTACCATTAAATTGTAAAATGTGCAATGCTACCATTTATCCACGTACTAAAATACTGATGACAAATTTTTTCATAACACAGGTACATGTATATTATAACTCTAAGCTAAAATATACTAAAATAGCCGCTAGTAATAGTACCATGTAAATATATAATAGATACACACAATAAAAACTAGAATAATGCTTACATGTAAAATTAACCCTTATGTACACTGTGCCATTAAAATATAGCGAAAGATGCAATTCCATAATATTACGAATAAGTAAAACGTAACTATTTTTCTACTAGTAATGCAGTAACTCAAAGTAATCGCTGTAATTAAATAACTGTTATGCAATATATACAGATAAGTTTATGTAACACAAAGTTTATTCGAATAGTAGAAATACCAAACCAATAACACTAAGTAATTATGCTCAAACCGAACTCCCACAATGTAAACCATGATAAAATCCGTAAAAAATCACAGTCCCATGGGCGCCAGCCCACAGGGGACTTAATTTATAATAAAAAAAAAAGTAGCAAACCTAGTAATTCGAGTTTTTAAAAATAGTGCAACTGTTATTTACACTGTTATTCAAGAATCTTTAAAACTGCTATTTAGACTATTTAAAAATAGTAAAATTGGGATTTGCAATTTTGTTTTAATGGTTTCGGCTGCTTTTGAAACTATTCCACAAGTGGGCAGTAAAACTGCTATATAATTGGACTATGTAATGCGTGTAATACATAGCCATAGATGATACGCAACATTTCTTTACGCGTCCAGGCAAAACTATGATCATTGCTGTAGTTGGGCTCAAAGATTAAACAGTTGTGAGGAGCACGATGGACTTACGTCACAATGCCTTTAAGCAGGAGCTGCACATCCACCAAAAAATTGCTCCTTTGCAGACATCATATGAATAGGCAGTGCTTTTAAAAAACGTAAAAACTTTCTAATTTTAGAAAAAGGTGCCATACTTGGACATGGTCAGTTCGGCGTAGTGTACAGGGGTCTACTAAACGGAATTCCAGTCGCCGTCAAGTCCACGAAAACCACGGCAGACGTGGAGTATGTGAAAGCATTTCTGCAGGAACTAAAGGTCATGGGTCACATCGGGGACCACAAGCACATTGTCCACTTTCTTGGGGCAGTAATCGACCAAATCCGAGAGCGTATTGTCAATGCCGTCCTCGAGTTGTGTCCTTTGGGAAATCTGGAAGGTTATCTGCGAAAGATGCGGTCAAGCGCCGCCTCTGGGGAAAGCTACGCTTTTCTCGATTTGCTAGTCAATGACGTCCTTGACCCACAGAAGTAAGTGCCTTGGCTGTGTGATTATTTGAATTGTTGAGTTGTTTTAAAGCAGTCACATACAAGGCTGGCCTAGTCTAGTCCAGCTAGACTAGCGGACCAGCGACTAGACTAGACTACTCGTTTTTTTGGCCGGTTTGACTAGGCTAGACTAGACTAGACTAGCCATCGGTCAAATCTTTTTGAATAGACTAGACTAGACTAGACTAGCAAGAGCCTTCGAACAAATGACTAGAGTAAACTAGACTAGCCACACTTTTTCCCAGGTTAAGGGATAGGCAACTGGCTGACTAGACTAGACTAGACTAGGTTAGGTTTTAGTGCTGACTAGACTAGACTAGACTAGGGTATGTTTTAGTGCTGACTAGACTAGACAAAACTATTTACTTCGCGAAAACAGTGAATAGACTAGACTAGACTAGCGGGTGCTTAAAAAATAAATGACTAGACTAGACTAGACTAGCGGGTGCTTAAAAAATAAATGACTAGACTAGACTAGACTAGCGGGTGCTTACAAAATAAATGACTAGACTAGACTAGCGGGTGCTTAAAAAATAAAAGACTAGACTAGAGTAGTGGGTGTTTAAAAAATAAATGACTAGACTAGACTAGGGGGTGCTTAAAAAATAAATGACTACACTAGACTAGCGAGTGCTTAAAAAATAAATGACTAGACTAGACTTACAAACTTTTTGGCCAGCCTTGGTCGCATTCCTTGTATTGCTACTTTTGAAAGTATAACCTTCTTGGTTTGACCATTTTTAAAAAGCTACTTTCCAGTTCTGACCTTTATGAAATCTTACCTTATACTTTTAGAAGTTTTTGAAAATGTGAATTGGGAGCTTGCAACAATTACGTTATTCCAATAGGGGGGGTAGGGGGTAATACAAAAATAACCAAATATAACCCTAGGGAGGGGGGGTAGGAGGGATGAAATAACGTTATACATGTTTGTAGGAATTTCAAAGCTGCACCAATCAAACTAAGGAAACAGCTAGTTAGCATGAAACCTCATCATGTACATGACAGTAACTGTCCTAAATGGGATCGGTCCCTAAATGTGATCACGGGGAGTTGTTTTAAGACCGGTAGGGGCAAAAATATACTTTTGGATGCACATGAAAGCCTATCCACTGCACTTTTCATCATATAATTTAGAAGTTCCTCCTCAAAGAATTAGAAGCTTAAAAAGTTATCTAAAAATGCAATTATAACTTTTTTTGACATTCAAAATGGTTAAATTCAATTTCCAATATTTTGGTTTCAATCAAGCTTTTTTTTCGCTGAAGGTATTCATGTGTAGACAGATTCTTTACTCACTATTTCAAGAAAACGTTCATGATTTAATGTTTTTTTGCTGGCATATTAAATCGAAACGAAAACAGCCGAAAAATTGGGTAAAGTCCTTAATGTGATCACCCCCTGTTTTACTCAACTGAACACGTTGAGTGGTGCCAAATTACTTTAAATACCTAGTTTCCATTCGAACAATACCATAACGAATTTTATTATATTTATGCTTTTTTTTTTTTTTAATGAACATAATTGTAGTTTGTTTATTTACTTTTCATAGTCATCTCATTCCATCGTATATCAATACATAATAATGAGCTTCTTGGTATCGTATATCAATACATAATTTGTTTTCAAATAGCGTATAATTAATTTTTATAAAAAAATGTTTAATTCATTGCTTACAACTTTACATAGCTTAGAGTTAGTCCAAATCGCCTCAAAGGCACAGGGGTTTTCAGAAAATTCAGAGTACATTATTTGCATAATCCGATTATTTAGCTCATTTATCGTATCAATATGACCTTTGTAATTATTAATTGAGTGAACAAAATGTTTATAAATACATGTATGGCACAGAAAAATAATATTGTTAATCCATATACTATTGGTATTACCGTAAATTTTGACATTTTCATCCCAGTGTACAGATTTATCTATTTGGTAGATTACATTCTTAACATGCGCCCATAGTTTATTGTAACATACGCATTTAATAATTTGGATTGCTGAGCTATGAGAACTTGTACAGTTTATACACTTATCTGTAATGGTAATTTTACATTTTAAAGCTAGATTGGTCGTTAGCCAGGCATTGTGCCAGAGCTTCCAGGTACAATCTTTCTCACTGTCATGTATATTTACAAATTTTAGCCTTGACCAGAACGAGTTAGGTGTATCTGTATGCTGCAGTAAAATATTTTCGACTATATTATTATATTGTTTCTCTTTTCCAGGATCTTTGCCTACTGTAAAAGTAATCTTATCTCCTATTTTACACCCAGATATAGCAATTATTGAGGAAATAGTGGATCTAATGTTTTGAATTTCCTTATTAATCGTACGCCGTCGGAACGTTGGAACCACTTCTAGGGGTAGTTCATGAAAACATGCAAAGTCATCAGCAATAAACCGTCGTAGGTGGTCTAGTTTGCATGAATTCACTACATTGTATCTTTTATTCCCAGAAATAAATTTTGAATTAACCTTTACTTCATTGTAAATCCACTGGGGCATTTCTGTGATGCGGGCTTGCAGTTGTGACACAAATACAAAATTATCCGGCTTGGGCCTTATTTTTCCAGTTATTAAATTAACGGCCATAATCCGATTGTATTGAAGCATTGGGTTTACTTGCTTGTTTACCACGTTGGCCAAATCTCTCAGTCTGAAGCTATATTTATGCTTATTATTACGCACTGCTATTGTTGGTAGCAAGCTGTCGTGTATTTCCCTATTTGCATTACGAAATATCATTCGAGAAAAGAACCACTCTACTTTTAAAAGTTTCGCACAATAAATTTAAATAACTCTTATTAAACATTACACCAGTGTTCGTATACGCTATTGTCTCCTTGATTTGTTATGCTTGTAGATTTCTGTTTTGATTATATGTTCGGGAAAATCGCAAAAATACGAATACCAAAATGTTTTTCTTGTAGCATAAACACGCTTAATGTCGCAAGAGTGGAATCAAAACGTGTCCAAGATGTATACAAAATGCAAAATATTAATTCGTCACAATCAATCTTTGGGTCAGCCAATATAATATAACGTTATTTTAGAGGGGGGAGGTGGGGGTGTGAAGCTAAATAACCAAGTATAACGGAGGGGAGGGGGGTGGTTAAAAATCGAGAAAAATGAATAACGTAATTGTTGCAAGCTCCCATTTCCGGTTTGGTCTGTTTTTTGAAATGCTCATTTCTTGTTCTGATCGTTCTGAAAGTGTCATTTGCCAGTTTTTAATGCTTTCTAAAAATGCTGACTTCCAGTTTTAACCTTTTTGAAAGTGTTATTTGTTATTCACTAGGGTTGAATATGATCTAAAATGTCCTGGAATTTGATTTAAATGTACCTTTCGAGAATTTATATTACTATAGTTCTGGATGTTTTGAAAAAGCTAATTTGTAGAACTAAAGTTAATTTTTTTTTCCATAATTTACCGGTTCTGAATTGGCAAAGGAAAAAATGTAAAAACATATTTACAATAAATTACTTTTATTATGTATTTGCAGAGCAAAAGAAAAATCTAAGGACGTAGATTCTATCAACACAATAACCACTGTGGACCTGTTGGATTGGTGTAGACAAATTGCTTCTGGAATGAATTATTTGGCGTCGAAGAGGGTACGTGGAACTCTTGTAATTTGCCCCTTGTAGTATATAGTAAATAATCATATCGCTGCTCCAAATGCAAAACGACAACCTTGTATAGCACTTAAATAAGAGATTAAAGCCTCGATTAACAAGCAAAATCGTGATTTGCGGTTTCCCAAAACATGCAAAAACTCAGTTTATTCATCTGTAGGTTTATCACGGTGATCTGGCCGCACGAAACATCCTGGTTTTCAGTAAGGGACTTGTTAAAATTTCGGATTTCGGATTTTCAAAGCAATTGTATTCCTCTGCGAGTTACGTTAAGAAAAAAAAGGTGGGTCAAATCAAAAAATACGCAACGTAAAAATTTTTAAAATAGAAATTTTTAAATGCTTAATTAAACATTGGCGGTAATAATTGCTCGTAGATGCCATTGCCATGGCGCTGGATGGCGCTGGAGTCCCTTCGTTTCCTAGAATTCTCGATTGAGTCCGATGTCTGGGCATTTGGAATTACTATGTGGGAAATACTCAGTTTGGGTTGGAGCACCGCAATTAATTATTAAACGAATAAAAAAGATAACTACAATTTAAAAAAAATTATTACAAGTAATTAATATGAAAACGAATTAACAAAAGAATAGGTGAAACTCCGTATCCGGGCCTAACTTGGACCACAGAGTTTGTCAACATTATTTCCAGTGGAATGCGCATGGGCAAACCGCAGCACTGTCCTAAAGCGGTGTAAGAATCCATCAAAGCTAAACAGAACCAATATTTCTAAATTTCTACTAAAAATTGTGCGTCACTTTGCATCTTAACCAACGAAATGCGCCTTTTTTTGTTCTTGCTCTGGTTTTAATTCTCTTCTTTCCAAAGGCATGAACAAATACTACTTTGTTGGACCGCTGTCAAAGAAGACCGCCCACGCTTTTGTGATCTGGAGGCATTTTTGAATAGTTTGTTGGCGCCCTTTTTCCCAGAGCTTTTACAAACAAATGGGGCCCACGCTTATAAAAATTTTCAAGATGAGCACTTAAATGCTGGCAGTTCAGTCGTTTACACTATAATGGACGATGCTACCTACAGCAAGGATGAAGCTGCGAACTCGACTGCAGAAAATAGTTTAAAAGAGGCCGAAACGTTTTTGTAGCAAACACTGCAACAGCTTAAGATTCAAAACGACTTTCACAAAATTGAAAGGAAAGTGTAATTTTGAGTTTATTTGCATTTATTTTTTGCAAGTATTATTATTATTAGAGTTCTTAAATGTATTTACTTATACTAAAACTAAAGACTAACATTATTCTATAATAAACAAAATAAATGTAATTTTGAAAGCAGAAGAATTATTGTAAATAATTCACAGTTAAATGACTACGTATAGTAATGCATCCCGTTTTTTCAACTTTATACAAAGTCTTTGAATGCACCAGTTGTTAAATAATGTAAAATGTTTTTGGAAATATTCTCACAACAATTGTTGGCCACAAAGTAGTCCAGATGATTGAAATTTGGGTCCGGCACCCTAAACATGGTCAACCTAGCATTCACCAAATTCCGTTGTAACCGGAACACATCCTGTTAATGGTAAAACAAGAATATTTTTAAATTGTATTTATTATTCATCATTTTGCTTCCAAACACACTGAATGTATCGTTAAAGAACTATTGTGACGTAAGTCTAGTTTCTATTTAAAAAACATTCCAAATCAACGTCCACTTCCCCCTCAATAACGTTTTGACGTTATTCTTGACAATAGCGGACTCAAAAAAAGTGTAAAAATCACTTAAACGCGTTTCAAATAGTTGCTAAACTGCAATATGCACACTTCCTAAAAGGAACAAATCAGTTACTTTAACTGTCTCAAAATACAAAACGACAACCTACACACTTTTGAAAGTAGAAAAACAGTCATTGCGACATCCTTTCAAAACTATCATAACTGTTATTTACACACTTTTAAAAGTAGCAAAACAGTTATTTTTATACTTCTCAAATGTTGCAAAACTGTTACTCACGCTGCGCTGCGTAGAAGTAGCTAAACGGTTTTTTATACTTTCTATATTGAGAATAACGGTTCTTTTGACGTTTTTAAAAACAGGAATACATATTGCGATTTATGTACATTTATCAAATAAACTATAAAACGGCTACGTACACATTTTCACAAATGGTAAGCACATTCGTAAAAATCTTGTCACAAAATGGACGGACGTCAAAATCTTATACTAGTGGGAAAAGGGGTGGTTTCGAGACGGTGCAATATATAGTTTTAGATCATTCCGAAAGGGCTTATTTCTTGTTTTAACCTTTTTGAAAGCGTTAATTTCTTGTTTTGCATCGTTTTGAAAGCGTTAATTTCTTGTTTTATGTCGTTTTGAAAACGTTAATTTCTTGTTTTAAATCGTTTTGAAAACGTTAATTTCTTGTTTTATATCGTTTTGAAAACGGTAATTTCTTGTTTTGAATCGTTCTGAAAACGTTAATTTCTTGTTTTATATCGTTTTGAAAACGGTAATTTCTTGTTTTGCATCGTTCTGAAAGCGTTAATTTCTTGTTTTATATCGTTTTGAAAACGTTAATTTCTTGTTTTATATCGTTTTGAAAGCGGTAATTTCTTGTTTTGCATCGTTTTAAAAGCGTTAATTTGTTGTTTTATATCGTTTTGAAAACGGTAATTTCTTGTTTTACATCTTTTAGAAAGTCTTAATTTCTTGTTTTACATCGTTTTGAAAACGGTAATTTCTTGTTTTATGTCGTTTTGAAAGCGGCAATTTCTTGTTTTACATCGTTTTGAAAACGTTAGTATCTTGTTTTACATCTTTTTGAAAGTCTTATGTTTTTGTTTTATATCTTTTTGAAAAAGTTAATATAGTGTTTTGACGCTTTTGAACGTCTTAGTTACTAGTTATGAATGCTTTTGAAAATGTTAACATAGTTTTGACTGTTTAAAAAAATAATTTCTAGAAAAAGCACTTTTGTAAAGCATTCTTTTCATGGTTTACCGGTTGCGAATAGGTTAAGTGGGAAGTTGAACTTATGTCACAATGTCTCTTTTCCCTCGATTTACGCACTGAATGTTAGTTGATTTGTTTGATTTGACATACCGTGACGTTGGAGAACAAGTCATTGTCCGCATACATCATAGCAATATTACACCTTATGTTCCTCAGGTTGTACTGGGGGGGATCGCATTGCCCGTACTTCCTTTTGTTACCCAGTCCATAATCAAATAGAGCAAATCCTTTGGTAAGCGACCCCTGTGCATAATGTCGAAAGCTATCGAATGCGGCGGGATTCGTAACGGTACTTAAAAGCTCAGTAAGGGCGGTCTAGATCAATAAACGAGAAAGTCAATTTAAACTTTTCTTGGTTCAACTCAACCTGTTCAAATACGTAATTAATTACAATTTACAACCACACTTACATAGTTAGTACTCTGAAAGTTATAGCCACACGTGATAAAGGCAATACTGGAACAAATAACTGCGGCTAAACCGAATGATTCACATGGATGGAATCCAAAACTTCCAAGGAATGATGCGAAAAGCGTAGGATCGATTCCAAAACTAGTAAAGCTTGGCCCTCCCTAAATACAAATCAAAAATAATCTTTTTGAAAGGGTGCATTATCGAGGTTTTTACACCTGCTCAGAGAGGACGAGCTTAATAATACAAAATAAAGATGCTACACTGTCCTCTAAAGAAGGTGCCAAACGGCCTCTTCAATTTGTGAAACTATTTAGCCTATTTGCAACTGAAAAACCATGAAGAGAAGGCTTTACAAAAGTGTGTTGTTTTAAAATTAACTTTTTTAAAACTGCAAAACTAGAAATTAACATTTTCAGAAGTATTTGAAACCAGTAACTTAAGACTTTCAAAAACTTCAGAACAATAAAATAATATTTTCAAATAGATTTAAAGTAAGAAATTGACACTTCAAAAAAGATCAAAACAAGAAAACACTTTCAAAAAGATCTAAAACAAGAAATTAACACTTTAGAAAAGGTCGAAACAACATATTAACACTTTAAAAAAGGTCGAAACAAGATATTAACACTTTAAAAAGGGTCGAAACAAGATATTACCACTTTCCAAAAGATCTAAAACAAGAAATTGACAGTTTAAAAAAGGTCGGAACAAGATATTAACACTTTAAAAAGGGTCCAAACAAGATATTAACACTTTAAAAAGGGTCGAGACAAGATATTAACACTCAAAAAGATCTAAAACAAGAAATAAACACTTTAAAAAAGGTCGAAAAACAAGATATTAATACTTTCAAAAAGATCTAAAACAAGAAGTTGATACTTTCAAAAAGATCTAAAACAAGAAATTGACAGTTTAAAAAAGGTTGGAGCAAGATATTAACACTTTAAAAAAGATCTAAAACAAGTTTACACTTCAAGAAAGGTCGAAACAAGATATTAACACTTTCAAAAAGATCTTAAACAAGAAATTAACACTTTAAAAATGTCGAAACAAGATATTAACACTCAAAAAAATCTAAAACATGAAATTGACACTTTAAAAAGGGTCGAAACAAGATATGTATTAACACTTTAAAAAAGGTGTAAAACCAGAGACAGAGAGAGTACCGTTTTGAAAAGGTTAAAAACAAATCTGGTCTTACAGGAAACAAAGTCAGCACTAGGCATTCCTTCAAGTCAAGGAGGAAGGCTGCGGAGCTGGCATGTTCCATGAAAGCGACGGGAGCCAGCATGATCGATTGATTGATTTTGTCATTCATTTCTGGAATCGACGACATCATCACAAAAAACGAAGTTGTTCCTTGGGAGTGTCCAACGTAGTTGAGGGTACGTTGGCGGGTTGTGTAAAGAATATAGTTAATCTTAGCAGGCAGATCATACACCCCCATTTCATGCCATCTGTTCAACACTCATATGTGAATGATGAAGTACCCACATTACAAAATATGTAGCTTTTAAGCAAAATACAAATTTTAACAATAGGATTAAAATCTTACGAAAACGTCCAGTAGCTGCTCCGCGTTATGAATCTATTTGCATGACCTTGAGATTGTAAGGTTCCTCTCACGTTCCCCAACCAGACGTCATAGCCTGCGTCCGCAAGGAGATAAGCTGATTGTGAGCAAATAAATAATCGTGCTTTTAAGGTAACGCTCACGTCATAAAGCTTGAAATAAGAATATCTTGTAGAGTAATGTATGGACGATCCCTTACGTAAGCAACAGGGGTAGCAGCCCGAAACCCAGTTGATTGCACAAGCGGTCAGGCCGTGCACTAGAAGAATCGCGGGGCGACCTTCCACTGAACAATTATGATTACTTTGCCCACAGGGTATCCTCTGCATGGTTAGAATGTAGCCATCTCTGGTGACCACCTTGTGAGTGTCCACTCTGTAACCGGCTCGTCTGATATATTCTTCCTTTAAATACCCATAAACTTATTGTTATTAATGTTAGTTACTAGTTTTGCATTCTGGTGGAAATGTGGGTTTCTTGTTTTGACCTTTTCAAAACGGGCGATTTCTAGCTGCGACATTGTCAAAACGAATGATTTATAGTTTTGAAGTTTTTGAAATCATTAATTACCTACTACCTCCAAATGTTTTTTTTAAATGATATTTTCTAGTGCTGACCGTTTTGAAACGTCAGTTTGTAGCGTAACAACTGCACTGTTGTGTAGCATTTTCTCAGTATGGATTTACATAGTTCTAGAAAGATCCAAAGACTCTTACTGGAAATTTAGGGGTCAATCTGGGAAACCTCGGACATTATAGAAAACTATAAACTGGGGATTTAGTGGGATTTTTTAAAGTTTTTATTTGGGTTCCAAAAATGTGGAATTTATCTTATCTGAATATATTGGGAAGTTTTTAGCAATGGGAACTCGGGGTAGCTGCATGCTTACCGGTGTGCGAAAGTTTTGGATTTTTCTTGCTTGTTCCGCACTGTGATATGCTTGGGCCAGCTGGTCCAGGTTGCGCTAAATTAATAGGAGTGTGTAATCACTTATATACGTTTACACATAAATTGTTTGTTTTAGCTTTATTCAATATTTCTACTATCAAGTAGGCGTAAATCCTTCAATACATTATTGTAGGTATATGATCTTACCACCCTCACGTTACCCCACAATCTATGTAGATCGCCAATTCCAAAGTTACACGGCACACGTAAGGGACAAAAGGGCAGGAAATCGAAAGTGCCCATGACACTTGGTTGAAAAATTAAAATTGAACTAGCGTAAAACAAAACAAAACTAGTATATTTGATTGCGTACATTTTTCTGTCTTTTGATGTAAAAACTAATCAAATAAAAGTATCTCTGCTGGTGTGAGTGATCACTGATCAGTTGGCGATATTAGTATTTTTGATATCATTTGCAATTTGTATCGAGTCAGGAAATTTTGCATTTCTGTTCCATCAGTGACATCTGATTACAGATTAGTCTTCAAAATGGCTTGAGATTTGAATAGACACAAAGCTCTATTATGCATTATGTAAGCATCTGCACTATTATTATACTACGTCATAAAATAAATACAACTATTATGATTCAGATGAAATATTGATTTATGATTTCCTAGAACCAATTTACAAACTATCAACCTGGCTAGGCTCTATGTAAATAATTTGGTAGTCATTCATCAGTGTTAGGTTTATTCGGTTTTTTCAATTGTGTACATAGGTACTCGCTTTTGAACTCGCCAATTCTCAAATATTGCGTCTATTAGAAAACGTGCTTGGAAATTAATTCAGCTCAGATTAACCAGTAGTGCCTAATTGGTTTACTTGGATTTATTTGTTGCAATTATTATTATTATTAGAGTCCTTAGGTGTATTTACTTACTAAGATATACATAATAAGTTAATACAAATATAATTTTGAAGGCAGAAGAAATGGTGTAAATAATTTACAACTAAAATGATTACGTAGTATGTAATGCATCTTGATTTTTCAACTCTATACAAAGTATTTGAATGCGCCAGTTGTCAAATAATGTAAAACGTTTTTGGAAATATTCTCACAACAATTGTTGGCCACAAAGTAGTCCAGATGATTGAAATGTGAGTCCGGCACCCTAAACATGGTCAACCTGGCATTCACCAAATTCTGTTGTAACCGGTACACATCCTCTTAATGGTAAAAGGGTTATGAACATTTTAAAAATGTTATTCATCGAATGTTAAAAAGCCAGGAATGGGGGTTAAAATCTAAAACATTAACTGGCAGGTCAAAATTCTCTAAATGGGCTATTTTAAACAACTGCAGTACCTAACCAAATACCTTTGAGTATTTTTTAATTTTAAAGTTTTTTAACGATACTTTTGCTAAAACGTTTTTAATAAAAGCAATTTTTAAAATTCATGTTGAAAACATCGTATAATGGAACAATGTGAGATTAGACAAACTACGCATGTAGATTTAATTGTAATTAATTAATGATAGCGTGCTTTCTGCCATTGTAAGCGTTAAGCACAATATATAATCATTTTGAACAGGGTAATGTAGTTGGACTGCAATAAAGCGTGCTACGTAGGCTCCGGTGAACTTGATTGCAGTTTTATTAGAAGATCCTGAATTGGATTAAAACTAACTCAAGTTACTAACAACCTATCCCAGCAATCCCTTGACAGGCAGAAATTTATTTACGGAGAAGGAATTTTTAACATCGAAGATAGCCAGGATGACAAACCTAAAAATAATTATGTGATTAAATCAACTAATGAAGCCGACGTTCATATCCAATTAACTCAAACCATTATGATACAAAAGAAACACATGATAATTTTCTTTAGACGTTAGATGTGAATTTGAACAACAGTCAGTCTACAAATAATTCCAGCTCCAGATGTAAAGGAATATAAAATTAGGTCCGCAAAAACCATTTCACTCTGAATTGTATGTGCTTTTTGCTTTCTATATTGTTGAGCAAATTGTTGACGCTCTGATGAAGTACTATTTTGGGTTTCATTTCATCCAAGATGGATCATTTAAATGTTTGTTCAAGAACTATATCAGTTTAAGTGTGGCATCTTCTTTTGTCCTTAGTAATTCTGAGCTGCATAATTAGCCGTGGGTTCTTCTTTATTTATCCAACCACTTGCTATGTTCTGCTCGCTCTGGCTGTCTGTTCGTCTCTAAACTGCTAAATTTCACTCGTTGCATATAATTAATGTTCTCATTAATGGCAATATCATGCTTCCTTCAGTAGAAACTCGTCTTTGTCGTTTTAGTCTTACGTATGTAGCTGTACGTTTTTATGTACATATCCTGTTGTCAAGTCACATGCAGGTACTAAGCGTCTTGTTTCTGTTTAGATTTGACTTTGCTCCATCACATCTTGATATAAGGTCTCTTGACTTCATGCATTGCAGTGATCTCAAGTCATGGTAAAGAAGGATTTTCAACCTACCAATTTCCTGCTATAATTTAAAATCATCAGTTTAGCATTGACCTATTGTTCAGTGTAAATGTTTATCTATATTGTCGTCGGACAGTCACTCGTATAATTAAAACATGCATAAACTGATAAATCAAAATAATGCACATTCGGAGCTCTCTTTGTAATGCTTTACCGATTTACTTTGCCTATGTTCTATTGATTATCATTCAATGCATAACTACTGATCGCATTTAAATCGATGCTATTAGAAATTTTATAATAGCATTACTAGTCAAGTCATTCTATCATTTCTATAAGTAATCTCTTTGTTGTGTGTCCGCTATCGTTATATAAGCTAATATTTACTTCTGTTCAGTTTGCTGCTTAGTATGTATGGTGAAGCTCCTTTGTTAGACAGCCTATGATTCCCGTATATATAAGATTATGCTTACTTTAAAGTAGATTTATGGAAATATGGGTGATCTGATTTTTATGGTTCATATATCTATTTAAAGGTGAGAGTTAGGTCTGTCAAATAAGATTCATGTCATGACTGCTCAAGGAGGACGGCAATAGTTATGTAAGGTCAACTACTGACTCTTTTCCATCGATCCTTTAACTGTAGTGTACTTTAAAATATTAATTAAAAGGAAACTATGGAATGCACATCGATAGGTCTTGATGTCAGTGGTTCGTCATATAACGAGGAAGCTTAGGTAAAAATCTTTTTACCTAAAATAATAATAAGTCAATCGTAGGCCAAGGTCACAAGTTATACGAGGTCCAACATTGAACTATTTCTCCAAACCGCAACATAGGCCTCATGGTTTATTATGTATATAGCGTACATTGTAAGCGGAGATCTAAATCACGCGCTAGGATGAGTGGTCAAATTCAAGTGTCAACTGCTCAGTTCGTGCTAGTGTCTAATTTGAGTCTCGTCGTAGTTGATAGTTAAATCTCATTTCGGCCCTTTCTTTATTATTTCAGTTATTTTAAACAGTGTTTATGTAATTACGACTTATTGCTCTGTGAATAGTTAGTAGTTGTAGTCATTATAATTACTTCCATTGAGTATGGAAAATTACAAGTGGTCTGTACTAGTAGCTCCAGTTCCTTTGTTCATGTGAATTCAACGTGAAGGGTGCTCTACTTTACTAAATTTAATTAGTGTGACGTAAGTGTATTTTTCTATTTAAGCAATCGCAACCCTCGGCCCATCGGCCACTTCTAACAAATCTTACACACAGTCCTGACTGCCTGTCAGGCCACTTCTCAATAATCCTACCTAGTGCTGACTGCCTGTCAGCCACTTCTTAAGAAACCTTTACCTACTCCTGACATTCGGTCAGGCCAATTTCATAGATCTTTTGTGTATCATTTTTCACTAAATTACTTATTGAAACTTTGTCCATTCAACAATTCAAACTTCAATTATTCGTTATTTTATTTGTTATTAAAGTAGACAGTATACATTCAACATTTGATTTAACTTGTGGTTGTCAATTAATTACACATTTTAAGTCATTTAAGGTAACGTTGATTTTTACTGCATACATCATTCTCTCTCTCCATCACATCCACGTTTATTCAATTCACTCTACTTAGCCACGAACAACTTCCAAATTGCCTCATAATTTGTATATTGATGAGATCTCTACTAAATCGTAGAGTTTATCTCTAACTTATACCAATTAAAATCAAGGGGCTTCGCCCCTTGTTTTCTAGCTTCCGAATGGCCTTTTACAGATCTTAGGCCTACGTCACACGTCACTCATTCCGCGCAGAACTGGCCTCTTTCAGAGCCTAAGCGTACGGCGCACGTCACGCATTCCGCGCAGTACTGGCCTCTTACAGACCCTCGGCCTAGGACGCATGTCGCTCATTTCGCCCAGTACAGGTTGCAACACAGAATTACGCCAGAACTCATTCACTTGGTCGTGTCCCTAGAGTCTGACCTCGCTCACTCCTTCAACGTC
>JAQFZC010002855.1:0-21048 GCA_034695205.1 Dicyrtoma fusca
CGAATTGACAAACTGGATGCGCGTGTCAAGACGCTTGAAAATGTGGTGTACTATCTGACCGAGAATAAGAAACCTGTACAAGGTAAGGAAGAAGCCCAAAAATTGAAATTATTTAGTGATTTTATTGAAGAAAACAATGCGTAATTTGACCGATTTTTTTAGGGAATTGCCCCGCAAATTTTAGCCGTGTGGACGGAATCAAAGGGAAGTGCTACCACGCCAGTTCCCTTCATAACCCCAATGTGGTTCACGACTGGAAGAGTGCTACGACAGAATGTGCTAAAATGAACTCAAGACTGGTTGAAATGATTAATTTCGATGATTTTGTTCGAATTTCACAATTTCTTATTAAGTATTCCCTGCCCAAAAGGTAAGCGAAAAAGCGCCAACTACTGAACTACTGATTTTAAATGGACAATTCTGCGAAACTCAAAATTAGCAATAAACATAATTTTTTATGATAAAAACAGAAACACGGTAGCGACCGACTTTTGGACGGGTGGTCTCAATCCGGGGCTAATCTGGATTTGGTCCGAATCCGGACAGCAAGTGGAATTAGAAAGAAGATTTTGGAATGATAACGATAATGGAAGCAAAGCCCCTGGCTGTCTGAAACTGTCCTATTCAAATCGTCTCAATTCCTTCTTTTTCAAGGGGGCACCCTGCTCTCAGTCCCAGAACTTCATCTGTGAGCTCCTCGATAATAAAATTTCCAGGGCACTCCAAGTATATGAAGAGAACTTGAGTCATGCTTCTCCAGAAGTTCTAGCGGATGAGGCTAGCTAGATATATAATTTGCAGTTTATACTTTATAATAAATTATAATTTATACAAAATCATCCTAGTTTTACATCTTTTTGAAAATGATTGTTTCTAGTTTAGACCATTTTTAATGTGTTAATTACTAGTTTTGAAAGTTTATGAAAATGTTGATTTCTAGTTTTGACCTTTTTGAAAGTGTTAATTTCCATGTTTAATCCCTTTCGAAAATGATAATTCCTAGTTTTTACCTTTTTAAAAGTGTTAGTTACAAGTATTGAATCTTTTTGAACGTACAGATTTCTAGTTTTGGCGTTTTTGAAGGTGCTGATTTCCAGTTTTAAACCTTTCGAAAATGTTAAATTCTACTTTTGACCCTTTGAAAGTGTCAGTTACAAGTTTTGACTGTTTTTGGAATTAAAAATGTCTACTTTTGACCCTTTTGAAAGCGTTAATTTCTATTTTTAAGCGTTTTCGAAAACCCTAATTTCTAGTTTTGACCTTTCTGAAAGTGTTAGTTAGGTACTAGTTTTGAATGTTTTAAAAAATAGTGATTGCTTGTATTGAATGTTTTTGAAAATGTTAATTTCTTGTTCTGACTCTTTTGAAAAATTTAATTTGTAGAATACACACTTTTCTAAAAAGCATTCTTTCCACGATTTTTCAGTTCCGAGTAGGTTTACTACTTACGTCATAGAATCCTCATTATAGTGGGACATATGAGGCACAAAATCCGCACGAAGCAAAACGATTGCATGGGTTAAAAAGCTCCATTTATTTTCCCAGTTCGGATTTTATGCCCCTTGTCCCATTAATTACCTACTATTATAGTATCGACGTATGAATAATGAGCTAATAAAAAAAATTAAAACAAAAAAGTGAAAAGATACAAATGGTCATTATTTTTTAAATTGAAACTTTCGTCAGCATAACGCATGCATATCAGTATAACAGTACGTTAATGTGTGTAATACATTACGTAGCTGAACATGACAAACATAAGTAATAATTACATATTTTTGAATTTAGCTTAATTGTAAAAGTGTCATACAAATTAAATACAGCATTACAACCACTTTTATTACATCAATAAAACTCTTACGTAATTTGTGAAAGTCGGAAAACACACAATAAAATGTCCCTTGGACCAACTTTAGTGGGTGCTCCAGAATAGAAAGTTGAAAATTGGAAAAAATCCTTTAGCATTACAGTTCTATGTAAATGGTAAAGCTAAAGTAGTAGTTTTCTTTAGACACAAAAAATTGATTTACCTAAATTATATAATAAATTGCGTTTTTTTGAAATACTGTGCAAGGTCGTCAAAATTTGAGTCTATCAAGTAAGTATTAAAATAAACAATTTTAAAAATACATTATTTTGAAATATCTCGAGGTAATACGCAGATTTTATTTTAAATAGGTAAGTAATTTGGTAATAATAATTAATGGTAACGGTAATAATGGTGTTTTCAAAATATCTCGCTAGATTCAAAACCGCAAGATCACCACAAAAATGAGTTGCGATTTAAATTCAAATTTACCACGCTTCCTTCACTCTCACCTCAAAGTTCAACTAAGTTTTTTAATTCTTGGACTGTTGTCTATACCACTGGCTGTGCTCGGAGGTCACTGTTTTGGATCAGGTAAAAAATACTCCATTAGGACTGTAGCACCGATTTTCCCGCGTAAATTTAAATTTAAATTTGTTTTCTCTAATGCCAGGCCTAAACGAGATTCCTGGGCAGTGTGGTGAGGATGGCTTAAAGTGCCCCTGGTACCGGAATTTAGCTCGTCAAGTGCCCATGACCGAGGGCTGCCCGGTATCGGACCTTCACTTTCGAAAATATGGCAACTGCATTGATGACAAGGACTGCTGTATTGGTTCCTACTGCTGCTTTGCCATCTGCGAAGGAATCACCCGCTGCTACAATCCTTACATTAACAAATTTACGGATAACCTTCATAATTTTACGGGAAATCCACCGTGTCCAGTTACGCAGGCGCCGTGCTCTCAAGCGCCCCCTACAATTCCTACGACCACCACCACCACCACTACGACCACTACAACTACACCCGAGCCCACCACCACCACCACAACGACGCCAACTACCACCACAACCACCACTACGCCCACCACTACTACTACAACTACCACTACAACCCCATCAACCACCCCCACAACGACCGAGCCCACCTCAACAACCACCACAACAGAAGATCCCAGAGGAACTGACGAAGAGTACACCGACAGCGTCGCTGAAACGAGCAACGGAGCTGGATTTAAGAAGGAAGAGAGCGTCGGGTAAAGACAGTCAAGAATGGTCCTTCGAACCGGATACGAAATCCGGTTCGAAGGACCAATTTTAAAACTTGCCCACACAACTACAATGGAATGGGTGACTGTAATAGGCACTACCGCTAATACTTTTACGGCTTTATTTTTATGAACGAACCATGTCATACTTATTTCTATACATATTCTTAATCTCGAAATCGCAATTCATTTAATGAGTAATAAATATATACTTTTTGGATACAAACAATGGAAAGATGGCCTTCGAAAGCGACAGCACATGTTTATAACTGTAAAACAAACTATTAATTAATTATATGCTTTATATTCGTTCATACAGTGCCATATGTACGAGTCTGACCTAAACACGATTAAAATTATTGTTACTGTTGCGCAGATTACACGATTTTCTTTTGAAATTTCAAAACTTACAATTTTTAAAAAAAATGATTATTTTCCTTGCGTTATTAACCTTGGGTTCCAACGTCCTCCAAGCGAAAATTATTACTGACCCAAATTTCGTTCTCGCCCCCAAAAATCATCAAAAAGACAGCGACTGGCCGTTCGCTTCAGCATTTAACTACGAACAATTCCCAAAAGAAACCATGGCATACTTTAAAATTTTGGAATTAAATCGCCAAAAAAGGCAAATCTCCCGAGGCAAACTATCTAAGGTCCTTCGAAGCCTACAGAACAATAATGAAGAGACCATCCCGAAAATAAATTCCGCCGTAGCCAATAAAACTGGCCGAGGTTTCGGAGGTTTTACGTTGATAGAGGCACAGGTGGAAAGACAAAGTTCTGCCAGTAAAGACAAGACCCAAAAGATCACCATCTCAATGGAGCCTATTTTACAAACCAGCATGACCCAGGGATCACTTCAGCAACAAATGGCCATGCAATTAAATCAGCAAGCAAATGCTGGGGCTAGTAAACAAACGATGGTTTCTATGACTCAAGAACAAAATCAGAATCAAGGCGTTGCTGCTGGTGGTTCTGGTTCCGGTTCCGGGTCTGGTTCTGGCTCCGGTTCTGTTTCGAAGCAGCAGCAGGCCAACGCTGGATCGAACAAGCAAACAGCTGCCACACTGACCCAGGAAAAAAGTGACCAATCTAAATCTCAAAATAAAGCAAGCGCTGTTGGTTCTGGTTCTGGTTCTGGTTCCCTCGCCTCAACGAGTGCTGCGTCAAAACAGGAAAAAGTCGGTGCTTCTGAAACAAAAATAAAAGCAAAACCTTCAGCTCCATCAGAATCTAAACAAGGTGGCTCTTCCAAAGACACAGATGACGAATGCTCCCTTGACCCCATCACCCGCCTACCCAAACCCAATAGAATCAAAGAAGATACTATGAAGGAAGCTTCATCAAAATTGGACTCTGAATCCAAAACAAATAGTAAAGGGACCCAATCCTCCAAGATTACGGACGCTGAAAGGGCAGAAAAGTGTGCCGTCCATCGAATCGAAGAAAATAAAGATACTAAAAAAGTGTCGAATGCCACAAAGGAAGCAAAAGAAAAAGTGGTCAAAACTTCTTCCATCATCAAAACTTAGTCAAAATAGCCGCCTTTTTCTTGAAATTCAAATCATAATTTTGTAATAACAAATAATACAAAATTAATTGTAAATTATATGCCTAATGCCTATTTTATTACTGTTAACTCGTGTAGTAATAAAAAAGCCACTATTATGACATCACGGTCATTAAATTAATTAGATTGACCTTAAAGTAAACAATAACAAAACTTGGCTGTACTTATACTGCAAGAATAAACATTAAAAGAATTAAAATAAAAGGATGTGTGTGAATAAACTGTAATAAAAACCAGATAATAATTTGAATTGCTTTTTGCTCTTTCTTATTTGTTTGCACTACTGGAGTGCAAACATGTTTTTTTACCTCGTTATTTGTGTTTTATTCTATAATGGAGACTGCATACAATCTTCTGAGGCCATAAGCAACCCTGCGATTACAGAGAATTATAAATTAAATAATTTGACTATTCCAAAAAATGTGACAGAAATTACAAAAAATATACCAAAAACGACCAGAATTCAAGCCAAAAATGCCTCAGAGCTTAAAGAACTACTAAAACTTCTTCCAGACGATTTAACAAACGATGGAGATCGAAGCCTTCAAAAAAGTGGGAGATCGTTTAAGGCAAAAGCTCAGGAAACTACAATAATTATAACAAAAACGTCAACCACAAAACCAACAACTGCCAAGGCAAATCCGATTACAACCACGCCACTAATGCCAAAGATTGACCTTCGAAGAAAAAATATTACCACAGCAACAACGAAGAAACCGAAACCGGATCCGAAACCGAAACCGAAACCGATTCCAAAACCGGTCGAGGACGAGGAATGCACTTTATTTCGAGGAATTCACATCAAGCGACTCAACCGAACCAAGTCCGAAGTGAACGGCTCCAGCACCAAGGTCAAGAATGATGGGAAACAAATCATGAAAGAGACATTTGCCAAAAAAGGAGAAAAATGCTCTCAGCATAATACGAAGCAAACTAAAGATGGCGTCACAGAAACTAAAAGCTCATCTTCATCCTCATCATCATCATCATCATTTTCTGAGGTCACTTTTACGGACAAAAAAAGGCGGCGGCGGCGTCGTAGGCGAATGGCTTTTAACATTTTGAGGCAACAGCTGAAGCTGAAAATCTCACCAGAAATAGAATCATGATTTTATTCATTCGTCATAACGCAACAAATTGTATTGTTGGAAAATTTCACAATACTTTTTATTGACTAGTACGAAATGTAAACATACTTGAAATAAATAAAACACACTTTTAATAACAAAACTGACAAATGGCAAAACTGTATAATTAACCTGCTTTGAAACAATATGAAAGCTCTTTTGTGTAATGTCAAATATATATTTACACCAACGGAACAGGGAACATAATGCGTTCCAAATGTGCTTGTCAAAGGATTCGAATTATTCTAAGTTGGGGTCAACTTTTTAATCTCATTGCTTTAATTATCAACCTTTCGCTACCTACTACCTGTAAGTGGCTACAATATTTTTATTTTTTTTAACCTAATCGGAAATGGGAAGCCATGGAAAGAATGCTTTTAAGAAGTGTTTCATTCTATAATTTAAATTTTTCAATAGGGTCAAACCTAGTAAATATAACACTTTTCCAAAACTGTCAAAACTAGTAAATACCATTTTTCAAAAAGTGTCAAAACCAGTAAATAACAGTTTTTCAAAACTGTCAAAACCAATAAATAACACTTTTTCAAAATGATCAAAACTAGTAAATACCATTTTTCAAAAAGTGTCAAAACTAGTAAATGACACTTTCAAAACGGTCAAAACCAATAAATAACATCTTTCAAAAAGTGTCAAAACCAGTAAATAGCACTTTTTCAAAAGTGTCAAAACTAGCAAGTAACACTTTCAAAAAGGTTAAAAACCTAGAAATAACCGTTTTAAAAATTGTCAAAACTAAGTACCTACGTAGGTAAAACACTATCGAAAAGAGAACTTTTGAGGGAACCACAAAATTCTTTCTGTCTAACACTAATTCAATTCTTATATAAGGTTACACAATTTTTGAAGAAGTGGACCAAATCTACAATAATTTCGGTCACGATAGTGGCCATGACATTTGGAATGGCTACACAACAGCAACCCTTGAGGAGGATTATTGCGCTAACAATAATGATGGGGACCCAGAAGATGCAAAAAAGTGTCCATCATTCCGAAATCTAGTCCGTCACTATCCCCTCGAAGATCCATACAACTGCCCTTCGATCAATCCATATTTACACCCAAAAAACTGTTTATCTGACCTGGACTGTCCGGATGCCTCCTACTGTTGCTTCCATCAATGTGAAGGGGTCACTCGTTGCTACCGTCCGTCCTGTGACCGGTTCGTGGAAGAAAACGTTCACACCGGCACCGGTCGAAAGCGTGTACGGGCTTTAGATGGATTCTACGACCATTACAACAATAGCAACAATAACGGAGGCAGAATTGAACCAACAGAAATGAGTTTCAATCCGTCGCCGATGGTCCGGTTTCGTCCAGCTATTCTAAACTCATCAAGTGACCCAACGAGAAATGTTAGCGGCCTATTTTTCTTTACAACAGAGGGGCCCAAATTAGGCCGGGTAGTGGAATCTCTTAAAATCCTTTCAGATAATACTTCAATAGCAAAGCCGAAGCCGATAGAAGTAAAGTCCAGGGCAGCCAAAGAGGCAAAAACAGAATCTGAAAAGAAAAAAAAGTTTCACAAGATCAGGACGAAATTAAATAAAAGCAAATCAGATGACTCCTCCGAGAACAGTGACGTCCAAACTCGAAGAAAAAAGCCCGTTTTGTCCATAAGGAAAATTGAAAATCCCCGAAAGGAAACTCTGCCTACCAGCACTAACCAAACTGGGAAAAATCTCCCTGCCATTGACCTCAAATCTGTAAGAAATAAGCGCCCTTTAAAGTTGAGAAATGCTGAGGATCTACAGACAGATGCTGTTGATTCCAATTCCGATTTAAATTCTACAAAAAATGACAATTTTGAAAAACAGGTTCGTACAGCCATAAAAAAGGACTCTGCCTCAACAGCAAAAATACAGGATGACATATCCGAATCGGGAGAAACTATAAATGTTCAAACAAAGACGGGCAATTTGAAAAAAACTGGCTCCTCTATAACAGCCCCAAATAAATACTCCCTCAAAACAACTAATTTCACTTTAGAAGGTCCAAATCCCCCTAATTTCCCTGAAGTGCTGTTCCTAGGCAAGTTTAAGGGCAGCCCTTCAAGGCCCAATGATGACGAACAGGCATTTTCGGATAAAATTAATGGCTGGTCAGTAAACCCAGAGTCATTCCATCCGTCCAAAGAGAGAATGTTAGGAAATCTTCAAAATGTAAATCGCAATCGAGCCATGCATCATGATTACGACGAACACGAAGCATCGGACGAGGAGCCGGACAGTGAAGGTAACCTAGCAACTAAAAACTGCGGCATGGCTTTGGCTTTAAGGTTCATTTAAACGTTTTGATTTTTAAAATTAATAATAATTTTTATAAACTCGCCTTGTAGTTCATCCTGAAGGCAGTCACACAAACTTTAAAACTCCCGAGCCTCAGCCCAGCGCTCAGAAGGTGAACAACAGCATACAGAAGCATAGCCACCGAGGAAATTCCAGCAACAGTAGCCAGTCCACCATTTTGAATACTGATAAAAGTGGCCTTCGAGCGCCAAGTTTAAACCTCGCAGCAACAGCAACTAATAGCAGGCCACCCCCCGTTCCTTTTAATGGAGTTAGTAATCGGTCGCCACTGATAAAATACGCTGTTAATAGAAACCGGTCGCCAGTTTTAGCCACCAAAATCCATAGTAACGGTGCCCCAGTTTCAAATAATCCCGGGGTTGCTAGAGGTATCTGGATCCCCACTATAAAGGAGGCCGGTAATGGAAATGGCCCGCCAGTTTTCAAAAATCCTACGAACCCCAACAGTAGATCGCTCGTGCCATCGTCAAATCCTAGCCTGATCAATTATAACGGTCAAGGTCACGGTTACAACAACTGGAATCAAAATAACTACGGCAATGGTGATGATCCTCGTAGTCCAAACATTGGCAATCAGCCGCATCTTCCACTGCAAAAAAATCAGTATAAAATCATAAGCACACGGACTGTTCAAAATCCAAAGCCAAATTTAGTTTCGTATGTAAATCGAGCACCGCTTCAAATTCAAAGCAGGAGTATAGGCGGAACATTTAAGAAGAATAATTTGTACGGTGCTTCAGCAAATTCAAATCCGTGGTTACATCAGTACACCGGGTCACGCAGTCACGGGTCAAGCCCCAGCAAAGGTCAACCTCCGCAATATTTCCAAGCAGTACCAGCAGCGCTAAAAAATCCAAATCAGAACAGTCAACCACAGCAAACAACAATTAATAATCAGTATCATTTTTACCCTTTGAACAATCTAAAAGCAAAAAATGGTTCAGTTCAAGGAATGAACGTCAGCCCAACCACAGCGACGGCCACTTCAATTCCGATACAGCCGTCAACAATAGCAACAATGGACACTGACGTAAATAATGCCACTGCAACAACAAAAATGGCAGATTTAACAATCACAACCAAAAAGCCAACAAAAACAAAAGTCAAAGATGAACTGCACTCATTTTTTGACAGCATTAACACCGAGTTGAAATCAAAAACGAAAGAGCGGGAGCGTGAGAATGGGTTTCCGAATTGGGATTTCAAATAACAAAAAAATAATTATTTCAAATTGCCAAAAAAGGCAAAGGAACCAACAGATTTGTAAAACGTGTTCGGTCCTTTTGCCCCTTGACCTTTGACCTATAAATTACGTAATTTTTAAATATGACCTTGAATTAAACATTATGCTTTGACTATAATAAATCATTGGCATTTACTTACATAACATAAATGACTGCATTTAGACACAATATTAGTAAAATCAAAGTCCCAACAGCAAATTGTTGTTCGATGAATTGTAAATAATGCGCCCATTAAAACGTGGTTAAATCCCATTAAATTTAATGGCCTAAAAAACAAACTGGCAAGTAATAAAAAAGTAGGCTACAATCTTGATTATCTAAGTCAATAAATACCAAAAAAAAATCCAACAAAATGAAAAGAAAAAAATCCCTCCAGTCGCATAGACAAATCTTGTCATTACCTCGTCAAATCCTGGCATATTTTTTCTGGATTTCTTTCTTATTTACTACCGTAAGCTGCCAGACTTCCCCTCCAGATTTAGATCCAGCTGCCGCCGCCCCCTTCGAAAATAAAACAATGATCATGGATATAAAATACAGTAAGGGCTCCGACTATTTGGAAAATACGAAGACTGGCGACATAGACATTGAGAAGGAAAGGGCCTTCCAAAAAAAGATTGCCGAAGGCTACCAGAATAACACCGTAGATTCCCTCAAGACCAAAGTGATGCAGGGTGGCCATTTGAAGGAAACAATGAAAGGCAACAATATAAAAATAGATACAAAAAAAGTGACGAAAAAGACCACAAAAAAGCCAAAAACGACCAAAAAACCAAAACCGCCCGTGAAGCCCGGTGATGCCTTGTGGGAGAATAAAACACAGATCATGGATATAAAATACAGTAAGGGCTCCGATTATTTAGAAAATACGAAAACTGGCGATGTAGACGTTGAGTCGGAGAGGGCCTTCAAAAAACAAATTGCCGAAGGCTTCCAGAATAATACAATGGATTCCCTCAAAACGAAGGTAGTCCAAGGTGGTCACAAAAAAGAAACGATCAAGAGCAACAACAAGAAAGTAGATACAAAGAAACAGGTCAAACCAACGACGAAAAAACCGAAAACGACCCAAAAACCGAAGCCACCCCCTAAGGCTGGAGATCCACTGTGGGAGAATAAAACACTAATCAGAGAAATCAAATACAGTAAGGGCTCCGACTATTTGGAAGATACTGACACGGGGGCCATCGACATCGAGAAAGAAAGGGCCTTCCAGAAAAAGATTGCCGAAGGCTATCAGAATAATACGGTTCAAGTGGTTAAAACTAAAGTGATGCAAGGTGGCCATAAGAAGCAAAGTATGCAAATAAGGCGCCTTACCACCAAAAAACCCACCAAAAAAACGACCAAGCAGCCCAAAACGATGAAAGCAGGGGAAATTCCTTGGGAAAATAAAACGATGCTCCAAGAAATCCAGTTTAGTAAAGGCTCCGATTCAATCTTCAACAATAAGACGGGTGACCTGGAGCTGGAGAGAGAGAGGGCTTTCAGAAAAAAAATTGCCGAAGCCTATCAAAACAACACAGTGGAAGCGCTCAAGACCATAGTTTTGCAGGGTGGCCATAAAAAAGATGGTGGGAAAAGCAACGTGAATGACGTCCCAATCCCCCTCACAACCCGAAAACCGATTGTGAAAAAAACACCGAAACCCCTCAAAATCAGTTATAATAGTGACCTACCCTGGCAAAACAAAACACAGATAAGGGACATCAATTATAGTAAGGGGACAGACTACCTCGAAAATACAGATACGGGGGATGTGGACATTGAGAAGGAAAAGGGATTTCAGAAAAAAATTGCGGAAGGCTTTCAGAACAATACTATGGATGCTCTTAAGACAGTCGTTATACAAGGGGGCCATAAAAAAGAAAAAGAAAGCATCAAGAGAGGCGCCTCACCCCCTAAAAAGAAACTTGGGAAAAGCATTGGAAGCGCAAAAGTTGGCAGAGGCATCGAAAGCTCTATTAAAAGCATAGCTAAAGCTCGGAAAGCAAACGACAAAAAGGGGAAAAATGCTTTAAAAGCCGGAAAAAGCAGCGGTAAATCGAGCAAAGGCATCGGAAAATCTGGTAAAAGCGCCCCAAAAAATGGAAGAGGCATCTCAAAAACTGGAAAAGGAGCTGGAAAGGGTAGGGAAAATGTTAAAAAACCGGGGCCAACAGTCAAGAAAGCAGAAGAAAGCATTGGAAATTCTGCTACAACTGAAGGATCCGCAATAAAGACGGTAGAATCTGCTTCGAAATCCGGACCTGAAGCTAAGGGACGGTTTATTGCTATGATTCCTCCAAGCATGTTCCAAACCAGGGAAACGGTCGCCGTCGACCCAGCAAAAGAAATTATTTCCACCAAAACTGAAACGGTCGTAAACGACACTTTTGGAGCTCCAAAATTGGTGGTTACGGAAGTGCCAAGTTTGGTAGCCACACTTCCTAAAACCACAGCTCAAGCCCAACAGAAAGATGTTAGTCTTATAAAAGAAATTATTCCGTCTAACAAAATTGATCTCCAGCCCACCAGTCTCAACAATGATACTTGGAGACCGCAACAAATAATGACAACGGAAGTGCCCCCCGCATTTTTTGCAACAAAGCCTCCAGTAGTCAAAGAAGTTGCTTTCAACAAAACTGAGCCCAAAATCGAAACTTTTCGAGCCCAAAATTTAAATACGACTCTTATGCCTAGTTCTATCGCAGCAAAAAAAAACAACGCGAAAGCTGGCAAAGGCACCGACAAAAAAGGTAAAAATGCTTTAAAAGCCGGAAAAAGCAGCGGTAAATCGAGCAAAGGCATCGGAAAATCGGGTAAAAGTGCCACAAAAAATGGAAGAGGCATCTCAAAAACTGGAAAAAGCGCCGGAAAGGGTAGGGGAAATGTTAAAAAACCGGCGTCAACAGTCAAGAAAGCAGAAGAAAGCATTGGAAATTCTGCTACAACCGAAGGATCCGCAATAAAGACGGCAGAATCCGCTTCGAAATCCGGACCTGAAGCTAAGGGACGATTTATTGCTATGATTCTTCCAAGCATGTTCCAAACAAGAGAAAACGTCTCCGTCGACCCAGCAAAAGAAATTGTTTCAAACAAAACTGACGCGGTTGTAAACGAAACAAAATTGATCGTTACGGAATTGCCAATTTTGATAGCCACACTTCCTAAAACCACAGCCCAGCCCAAAGAAGTTAGTATAACAAAAGAAATTATTCCGTCTAACAAAAACGATTCTCAGCCCACCAGTCTCAACAATGAAACTTTGAGACCGCAACAAATAATTACAACGGAAGTGCCCCCCGCATTTTTTGCAACAAAGCCTCCAGTTATCAAAGAAGTTGCTTTCAACAAAACTGAACCCAAAATCGAAACTTTCCGACCCAAAAATTTAAATACAACTCTAATGCCTAGCTCAATCGTAATCGCAATATTCGCTAAAAGCACACCAGGGCCAAAGGAACCTATTCAACCAAAAAAGGAAGCCACCTATTCTGAAACAACTGGGGCCCTTAATCTCAAAAATGAGATTTTGAAAGTGAAACAACTAACCACAGTAGAAATACCGAAAATATTTACTCCGAAACCAAAAACCACTCCCGAATCTAATGACCAAGGCAAAAAGGATGGCAGCAGCCAATTAGAAGTTGTTCTACCAAAACCTGTCACAACTAAGAACATTTTGAGACTGCAATACAAACTGTCAACCCCAAAAATGCCTAGTTCAAAATCTAGGACAGAAGAGCCGGACAAAGAAACTGAATTTGAAAACAAAATCAATAATTGGGCCCACATCCCATTCCAAGTCCAAATTCCAGTAGCGACCGCTCCAAAGATTAAACCGAGAGAAAAGCTGACCTCATATTTCGAAAACATTGGTGATACATTCCACTTAAAGTTTGACTACTTCGACTATCGCGGTTGAAACCTACAATGCAGTTCATACTCAGTTAGCACTAGGGATCGCATACAAAATAATTAAAATAAATTACATTTTTACTGCTATTTTTATGACAAGCATAGTTAGATGCGTAATTATTACAATAAAGTCAGCACAAGCCCGTTGTATTTACCACTGCACTGCATTGACGCATTCGTTATTACTAAAAACAATAAACAACATTTAACAGTATCGCTTGATTAGTCAACTAAAACAGTCACACACTTTCTACGAAACTATCGAATATGTGAAACCTCGTGCTTAAAATCAAACAAAAACTAAAAACAATGGCTTAGTGTGTGCATATCAAAATAAAAATAAAACAAGATGCATTGTGAGTATTGTGACTTGTCAGTAAAAAACAAAAGGAAATTCATGGGAGGGAATTTATAACAGAATAATAAATTTATCACTAGACTTACCTAGCAAGTTAAGCGAAAAAAAATTCAATTTGAATGAATTAATTCGTTCATAAATGTAACTGACATCCAAAATAATATGTCATTACCAACTTTGAAAACCAATCGTAAGAAACTATCCACCTGTGCCGTAGTTCTTGGTATTCTTTTACTATTTGAGATCGGTCCCACTAACAGCTCAGTGAGCGATGATGGCCTCCTTTTACCCGATGATGACCCTCAAGATATTGCTTCATCAACGGAGGTGGTGATCGGTAAGCAATCGAAATCTCTGAAAATTAACCAGTTAATAAGTTAAAACAATAATTTTGCATAATTATTTTGTAGGACCACTGAGGAACATCGAATCGCCCAAACTAGTTCCCAGTCACCCATTTTTCGCGCACAGTGACCTCAACTTATTCTATAGTTCCCAAAACCCATTTAAAATTCTTGAATCCGGAATAGAAAAAAACAAGAAATTTACAGGAATCCCCAAGCATTTTCGAAGTAGTTTCCGAGGTAGGAGGGATGCAATACTTTCAGCGGGAGCTTCTAAACTAAAACGATCTGCTATTGAATGGGACTTTGAGGCAAACGAACGTGATGATGAGGATGCCACCGTCACCGTTTCCCCGGATCCGGATTTAACGGAAGTAAAACCATCAACAAAAAAGAAGGACAGTCCGAAAGATGGTAATGATGGTAAAGACGAAATGGCTTCAAGCAGTCCAAATATTCTAACTTCTACAGAAAAATATGCCATCATCGCAAGCACTAAGGCAATGGAGATCGAGAAAACCGGTACCGTCATTCCAAAATCCGCAGATCTCGGATCTCGAAGCTTAACTACCGGTACAAACAACACCTTGGCTCAGGAAATGGCCGTCGATTTACAAGCTGCAGCTTCGAATGACACTGTCAATAATTCAGAACAAAATAAACATGTAAATCATTCAAGTCCGGAACCTCAAAATTTAAATTTGACAAATGTTAGTGGGAAACTTTCTATTTCGCAAGAACTATTACCTCTAAATTCTAGTGTAATAGATGCTGCTGCCACGGAAAATATTACCCTTGAAATCTTGAACGACGCTTCTAATAACGGTAGCTCCGAAAGTGCTGGATTTGAAGAAGTAAACTCCCAAAATGATAGTTTCCCGTCTAATCTGTCAATTTCCAACTCATTGGCCTCGAGTTTATTTAGTTTAAGTTTCGGACGGAATGGTTCCGGGAATCGCGGATTGATTGCTGACCGATGGTCTGTAAAACGAAACAGAAAAGCGGAACTTAAATTGAAAGCAAGAACGATTTGGCAAGTAGTAACAACTACTGCATCGACAACACAAAAACCGACAACGACAACAAAACCTCCTAAACCGGAAGCACCTCCAATCGACCCAGCTAGTGTTCAAATAAACTCGAGATCGATGCATTACCACGAAAATAATAACGAAACTGATCACGATGAGTCTGGTGAAGAAGCCCCTGATGTCCACGAGGGCCCACATAGTTCTCGCTCAATGTCAGCTTCAAATCCTCTCAACTTTAACATGACGAAAACCGGGCAGATCCGCTCATTGGCCGCACGAGATGCTCTCAACTTTGACCTAACAAAACAGGGCCATGAGCATCAAACCAAACACATCGAATGGGATTTCATGCCACACTTTGATGATCCTCGAGATACTAAACATCCGAATGGGACCGTCGATCATCACCTTCATCTAAATTCAACAAACAATATTAGTAGCAATTTAGAGGATTTGGACTTAAATTCACTAATAGGTCAACTAAGCCACGAATTTCATCTTAGTTTCAACAATATTACGCATTTAGATGGAACTGACACTCAAAATGGTACCAATTTTTCGGAGAATAAAAATGGTAGTGACACTAAAACTGATGAAATTACATTCACCGGAAAAAGCTCCAAGAACTACGAAGGTCCAACTTTTTCTTCGTCAAAATGGAAAAAGAAATACATTTCAAAAACAAAGAAAATTCAAATGATTCACACAGAAGATCAAATTGCGGGCATGGAAGGTGGCAGTCAAAATCTAACTGGCAAAGTTGACACTAATTTGGACCAAACTAAAAAGGGGGGTGAAGATGATAATCTTGAAATCCCACCGGAAACGGACCTCCTCCATTTATTCCGAAAGAAAATTCAAGATGCAGTCACCGGCTTGGACAATGAGACTCAATCCATTCAAATTGAAACACCTGAAAGCGAAAGGGAAGAATTCATCGAAATTGAAGTTGAAAATGATGGTCATATGAGAATTACAAAAAATGAAACTAAGCTAAAAAATGCGAAGGCCACCGGAAAGAATTTCAAAAACAAAAAGCAGTCAACTATAAAAAATGGAACTAAAAGTAACTTTGTTGTTATTCATAAGACGGGATTTAACCGCAAAAAGACCGCAAAATCCGAAACAGTTAACAACTCGTCTACAATTAATTTGGAAGAGGGAGGCCTTTCAAAACTTAAAACGAAGCTGGATAATTTAGTAAGTGAAATTACAAATAGCAGCTCCGAAAAAAAGGCTAACGATCAACAATTAGAAAACACAACGGGCACAGGGCTTTCAGAATTGAAAATGCAGATTGAAAATATAATTGTGCAAAACATTACGGATAATCTTCGTTCAAAAACGAAAACGGAAATAACCGAAACAATAACAACTGAGACTGAAGACGAGATTTCAAAAAGGAAAAATAAAAAAACAAAATCCGACAATTCAGAAAATAATGATGGCAATGGCCTTTCAATACTTAAAACAGTAATTAAAAATGTTATTTTAGAAAATGTACCATCAACGATCGTTTCCAACAATGAAACTGCCAAAACCAATAATTCGGGAAATGCGGCCACTGACATCATTCTGCAAAAACTTCAAACACAGATTAATAAAACAGAAATTTTAGAAAATATAACTGACGAAAGCGTGTTCAAGTCAAAACGTAAAAAAGCCAAAACTGATGATTTAGAAGAAACTGCCACTGAAAGCATCATTGAAAAACTTAAGGCAAAGATTAAAATCGACGTTATTGAAAATCTAAAACTTAAAAAAGTAAAATCCAAAACTGATAATTTAGAAAACGAAGCAATTACTAAAAGTTTAATTGAAAAACTTAAAACCAAGATTAAACCCGGTATTATAGAGAAAGAGAATATAACCGACGAAGATATTTCAAAACGTAAAAAGGCAAAATCCAAAATAGACACCACAGAAATCGCTGGTACTGAAACTATCATCCAAAAATTAAAAACAAAGATAAAAACAGACATTTTTGAAAACATTGCAGACGAAAATTTGTCAAAACGTAAAAAAGTAATTCCCGAAACAGACGGCTCGGACAGTACAGCTGAAACCTTCATTCAAAAACTTAAAACAAAAATTAAAACACAGACAGTAGAAAATATAGCTGAAGAAGATTTGTCAAAACGTAAAAAATCTTTCAAAACTGACGATTCTGAAAGCACAACAACCGAAAATGTAATTCAGAAACTGAAAGTGAAGATTAAAACAGAAGTTTTGGAAAACATTTCTGAAAATGCCGATGTGTCAAAAGGCAAAAATGTAAATCCTGAAACAGACATCACAGCTGAAAGTTACATTCAAAAACTTAAAACAAAAATTAAAACACAGACCGTAGAAAATATAGCTGACGAAGATCTCTCAAAACGTAAAAACTCAAAAACTGACGATTCAGAAAGCACAACAACCAAAAATTTAATTCAAAAACTGAAAATGAAGATTAAAACAGAAGTTCTTGAAAATATTTCTGAAAATGAGGATGTGTCAAAACGTAAAAAATCGAAATTAAAGAGCAACACTACAGAAAATGATGCAACTCAAAGTATTATCGAAAAACTGAAATCAAAGATGAAGGCAGACATTTTCGAAAATATTAACACAAATGAGGATTTGACAAAACGTACTAAATCTAAAACTGACGAAGTCGACAACACAGCAACTGAGAGTATTATTCAAAAACTCAAGACCAAGATAAAAACAGATATTGTAGAAAATTTAAATGACGAAGAAATTGTAAAACGTAAAAAAGTTAAATCCAAATCCGACGATTTAGAAAATACAGCAACGGAGAGTATCGTTGACAGACTTACAGCAAAGATTAAAAACGGCATTTTAGAAAATGTAACCGACGAGGAACCCTCAAAACGTAAAAACTTAAAATCCAAAATCGACAATACAGAAAACACAGAAGCTGAAACAATCATTAAAAAATTAAAAACAAAGATAAAAACAGACATTTTTGAAACCATAGCTGACGAAGGCCAGCCAAAACCTAAAAACGTTAATCCTTTAACAGACGGTTCCGATTCCGAAAGCACAGCTGAAAGTTACATTCAAAAACTTAAAACAAAAATTAAGACTGAAATTGTACAAAATGTAACAGATGAAAATGTGTCAAAACGTAAGAAAGCCAAACCAAAAACTGACGATTCAGAAAATACAGCAACTGAAAGTATCATTGAGAAACTAAAAGTAAAGATTAAAAACAACGTTTTAGACAGTATAGCCGACGCAGATCTGTCAAAACCTGAAAAACCCAAAATAGTTGACCCAGAAAATGCAGTAACGTCAGAAAGTATCATTGACAAATTGAAAACTAAAATCAGAACAGAAATTTCGGATACTATAACAGACCAAAACGTGTCAAAGTCAAAACGTAAGAAAGGCAAACGAGTTAAACCCAAAACTAATAATTCAGAGAATACTGGAACTGAAAGTACGATTGAGAAATTAAAAATAAAGATTAAAAACGACATTTTGGAAAATATAACCGACGTAGATTTGTCAAAACGTAAAAAATCCAAAACGGACGATGTATCAAATTCAGTAGCTGAAACTTTCATTGACAAAATTAAAACTAAAATTAGAACAGAAATTTTGGAAAATGTGACTGACGAAAAGGTATCAAAACGTAAGATAGTCAAACCCAAAACGGACGATTCAGAAAATACTGCAACTGAAAGTATCATTGAGAAGCTTAGATTAAAGATTAAAAATGATATTTTAGAAAATATAACTGAAGCAGATCCTAAAAAATCCTTTACTGACGATTCAGTAAACCCAGAAACGAAAAGTCTCATTGAAAAACTTAAAACTAAAATTAGAACAAAAATTTCGGAAAATATATCTGAAGAAAGTCCGTCAAAACCTATCAAAGTAAAGTCTGAAACGGACGATTCAGAAAGTCAAACTGAAAATAGTAGTGAAAAAATAAAAACAAAGATTAAAATTGAAATTTCACAGAACATGCCGCATCCCACACATCATGGGAAAAGGAAAAAGAACAAACCAAAAAATACGAATCCAAAACACAAAAAGCATCATGGTCATTCGAAAGATCATTCCGAAAATAGCAAAGTGGCTGTCAATAATATCGCAAAGAAACTTAAGCAAGAACTTGCTAAGCATGGCCGTAAAGCTCACAATACACTCAACAAGACCGATCTTACAAATGGAACTCATAGGTCCAAAACCAAAAAGGGCCCAACACAAACAAATATTGAAGAACCAAGTATTACAGAAGAGCCCAAAAAAGAAAAGGATATTTTCAGTTCCATCACCGATGAGCTTAAGGAACAGATTTCGAAACATTCTATTCCAAATACTGTATCTGATCCTACTGATGAAGATAACCCATTAAAAACAAAAAACAAAAAGCAAAAGGATATTTTGAACACAGCTGATGAAAAAATCAAACCAGACATCAGAAAGTTTGTTTCCTCCAGCAAACTGGAAGAGGCTGAAGCTTTCAAAAAAATCCTTGACGAGAACAAAGTAGCAGCATCCCAGGAACAATCCGAGGAGTCCAAAACTGAAAATAAGAACAAGATTATTAAAAAAGGGTTAGAATCAGAATCTAAATCTGAATGCGACTGTAGTTTAAAAAATTCCCTTAAGAATTCCCCAGAAAACGGCCATCTTAAGCACCACATTCCCGAAAATTCCCTTGAAGAAGCTACAAGTAGGCGCCACATTCATAATTTACATTCAAAAAATAGACAGCCACAAGTTCAAATCGAAAATGGAAATCTACCGAAGAATCATCAGATTCTTGTGGACGTTTACGAAACCAGTCGCCACACAACTTACACCCGCCCTGAAAATGAAATTGAAAATTACCATAATAAATATCATTTAGAAAATGAGGTCGCAGCTGAAAATGGCTACCTGTCCAGAAAACATCTTGAGAATCAAAATCAGTACACAGACACCACTGAAGACGACGCAAAAAACGTTAAGGATATCGGTCCACTAGAGCCAGACCAAGAAGTTGAAGAGGGCAAGCTACGTCGCCATCGTCTAACGAGCGAAAATGAAATCGAAATTGATAAAAGTAGCTTAAATAAGCGCTATAAATTCCAAAATGCCCCAGGTGGGGGGTACCCTCAAAATATCATTGTAAATCATCATTATTACAATCCCCAGCCATACCCCCCACCAGTTTACTATGGGTATGCCCCCCAGCCCTATTATTATCCTGGCTATGGCCACCCTCCCTATGCGTACCAGGGATACCCCGCTCCTACAAATAATTTTTACGCTGAAAGCGTTGACGAGGGAAACTTGAATCGAAAGCGCATTTTGAAAGCAGAATTCCAGCCGCCCAAACAATCCCCTACAAATATGGGCCTACAACAAAAATTCCACAAAACCTACCATAAATACAAGTCCTCAGCAGTCTCTGGTCCTAGCAACCCAAATCACAATCCTCAAGGTCAGCTGGGTGACCTTGGAAACCTCCCCAGTCATGCTTGGAATACAAAAACGGTTACTCACTACAGCAGTCATAAGACTAACGACGGCGAAATTGAGAAAAATATAGCTCATGAGATGCCCCCCATGAATTCGAAGTCATTATTGGTCGATGATGATGATGAGCCTCCTGCGAAACCAACAACAAAAATTAAAAAGCAAAAGAAACGCAAATCGAATGACGAAAATAATGCCGAAATTCCTGGCCAGGAATCTGACAGCAAAAATGTAGCAAAGTCTAACTCTGGCATTGGCAATCGAGCAAATGTCAACAGGACTGACGGAGCGGCACTTGGCATGTCCATTATTGACGAGATTAGTTCGAACCTTAAAAGAATGACGGACACCGAATTCGGAGGCATGTAAAATTAGAGTACCAGTACAGTCGAACTGTTAGAAAAGAAACAAAACAAAAGCAAAACATTTTTTTTAAATTACGTACTTTTATTTCGTAAATATACATTCGTCCTAACAGTACTTTTGTATTCATTTATTCATAGTCACAATTAATTACCTACCGTAAACGCTCGAATAGAGCCCCACTCTCGAATAGAGCCCCACTCTCGAATACAGCCCCAATCTACGACACCA
>JAQFZC010002856.1:0-21042 GCA_034695205.1 Dicyrtoma fusca
TAGATTTAATCATAAATTAGAGATCGAGCTACGAAGAGATAGAATATTAATCATTGACTAAAACACCCATCGTCACATGGTGAAGGCGCCGAGTCTTTCTAAATTGGTCAAAATGAAGTGATAATTATCTATAAAGTGATTTTAGGGACATAAAAAACATTAGAGTGGTAGAAATTCAAAACTACGAAACCTGAAAACTAAAATTTTGAGTCATAAAAGAGTGAATAAAAAGGATAAAATTTTATAACGAACAACGGTGGCCGTTTTGTCAAATATCATCACCGCATGCTACAATCCTAATACCAACATGGCGTCTACCTCTTCATCTTCATCATCGTCCGTTGATGACGAGGCTCATGAAGCAGATTTGTAAGTATTATTACAAAGGTACAGGCTTACATACATCCATTATAACGAAGTATTAACCATTGAGCCACATGGCGTTCACATTTACAAGTGTTGAAAGTATTTTATACCGAGGTTAACATTTTTTATTTATTATTTTTCATTGCCAACTGTTACTGAATGAATAGATTATAAATTTATTTTGCTTTTATTTAACTATAAAAATTACTAACATGGCAGGATCAATTAAAGAGAAAGACAGAGTCACAAGGAACGTTAAGAATAAGCCAGGTACTTCAACCCAGGAAAATGTCGAAACGTTGAACATTACAGAAAATGTTACGATAGACCAGAATATCCCTACTAACCCAAGAAACCCAACAGCGATTCAGGCAGACTATAATAGTTTAGAGAATGAAAGAATTCAGGTAGCTACACAGACAATGGAAGAACAAATCCAGGAGTGTATCGACCAAATAATTAACCTACGTAGCTCTGAGGATAAAACTAAACTGGAAAGTCAGCAATTAAAAGACAGATTACAGCAGTTAGAACAGCAGTTAAAAACGCAAAATCAACAGGAATACACAGAGCAAGATCTAGGAGAGCATGATTATACTCTCAATAGAGATAAACAGTACGAGGATGATTTTAGTGAAAATGAGCAAGAGAAGGAAGAATTTCAACCTACAGAGGTTACTCCGCGAAATCGTAGTAGAAGTAGACCTAGGGAATCTAAAGCTTAGCTACGTGCTGAAAGGGACGAATTATTAGCCACAGTAGGAAGATACTATCGAAATAGCAGACAATTCCCCGAAGCTTATGAAATTACCAATGCTACTCAGGATATCAAACAAAAAATTAAAATTAGATTACGAAGCCAGTCAATTCAATAAGATGAAGAAAACTATTAATCCGTACGTTCCCCAAGTAAACTCTGAAACTTATGTTTCGCGTCTAGAAGAGGAAAGAGCGGATAAAGAGATCACTTGGAAACATTTTTTGTCTAATTTGCGATATTTTTTCGATGAATCAAAAGATCAATCTGTTCAGGCTTGGTTTCGAACTAAAGATCAAACTTTCGCTGACCGTAGACAAGACGCTACGACTGACAGACAACGAAAAGATTTATGGATTGATTTCAAGGAACAATTCATTGCTCAATTTGATCCGAAGCATACTGCAGAAAATGTCGAGGACAACTACGAACAGTTTTCCTTAGGAAAAAAGACAGCGGAAGAATTTGTTTCACAAATAGTTGATATTGTCATGGCGATGGATCCAAAAGCGACTCCATATGAGATTTTGAAGAAAGCTTTTCGTAAATTACCCATCCCACGTCGACCATATTTTCCAGATTCTTATTGGCATTCGATTCCTAAATTCAAAAAGAGGCTAGAAATTGTTTTGGCTAGAGAGGAAATGTTAAATAGATCAGATAAGGTCAGGGTCAACAAGGATTCTAAAGAAAAAGAGCCACAGAAAGATAAGATAATTACAGTTGTTAACAAGAGACCTGCTCAAAGTATCAAAGGTTCAGAGAAAACAGCAGAAGGTGTTAAACGAATAAAATTCGATGGTCAATGCCGATTTTGTTTAAAGAATGGTCATATGGAAAGAGAATGTTGGATTAAGACTAAAAGTATAAATATTGGTGAAAATCAAAATTAATATTCGCGAGGTTATGATCGAGCTCGAAATTTACGAGGTTATATTCGAGGTTGAGGAGATTTTCGAGGAACTCAACGAGGTAATCCTCGAGGCATTAATAAAAATTACGGAGGTTATGCTAACTATGGACGAGGTTATCAGAATAATTTCCAGGGACGTGGATACAATCATTATCGTCAAGGAGGTTACAGAGGACAAGATCGTGGAAGAGTTAATGTGGAAACAGGCTTTCTGAATCGACGCATGATTTTGGATAGACCCAGAGGTCAGGATTTTACTCAACCAGCTTACCCTCAAATTAACCAAAGACCCGAAAATCCGAATTTAAACTAGTATGTCTTTCTGGACGGGACAGAAAGACTACTAGTCCTAACTATCTAACTACCACAACCACAAATTATATTACTCCTACAACCCCAGTTAAGATGTTCCAACAAACTAATTCACCAGAAAACGGTAATGTACTTAATTCTAATAGATTCAAGGAAATTAATATTTCACGATACCAGCCCGTAGGTAGTCGTAATTCAACTCCAATACAATGTTCTTTTGATATGTGGAGATCTCAATTCTTAAATATTAATCCGCAACCTAGTACGAAATCAGTTAATACTACAAAAACTTCATTAATTACAAAACAACAGAAAAAAGTTGAAAGTGATAGTGATTCTGTACCAGATTTATTTAGCGAAGGTGATTCCGAATTAGAACGAGAACACGACCGATTATTACGTAAATCAACAACTTCTTCAGACATTTATATTCAACTCACTTTGTTAAATGGTTATAAAGTTGAAGCAGTTAATGATACAGGAGCTAATATCAGTTGTATTTCACCAGCATGTGCCCATGCTATAACGAAAAATAGTCCAGATTCAATTGAAATTAGATATCATTCACGTAAGAAATTTTCACAATTTACCGAAGGTCCATCCAATACTTATAGGACAACAGCTAGAATTCATTATCAAATAGCAGGTGAAGTTAATTACAGTGATTTTGCAATTATACCAAGAATGTCAACTTTGATGTTAGTTGGTATTCAATTAAACATTCAACATCAAACTGTTATTAATTTCAAATTCAATGAAATTGAAATTCGACCTAAAAACAGTAATTCAGTGGAAGTCCAAAAATTCAGAAATTCAACTAATAATAATTCTAACAATGTGATTAATGAGGCTTTTATTCAGCAAGAACAGTCAGAAAATAGAAAAGTTAGACACATGTCAGTATACATTGATGAACCAAAGGAGGTAGTAAAACGATCCTTCGAATTTGTAATATTGAAATGTTATGATGCAACTAATAATGATCAAAATGTTTTAGTACACTTCGATAAATCTAAAGTACCACCAGGAATATCAATGGGAAGTCCAATCGTCAATATGAAAAATGGTGAGGCAGCTATTTGGATACTTAACATGTCAAATCGAACAGTCCATGTACCAAAAATAAGATACATCGGAAGTTTTGACAAAATTAATGAGGAAGCGATACAAGCGGAACAAGACGATTTAGTTAACGAACAACTAGATACAACACCGGTAACAAGAAAACCTTTTACTTTCGATGACATTAAAGCAGGAACTAACCTAACAACAGGTCAGAAAAAACTATTACTTGATTCAATTAATTCACACAGAGATTCATTTGCTGTAGATGAAGCAGAATTAGGTTTACTGAAATACAGGCCAGTAAACATAAATACAGGAAATAATCCACCTGTAATAAGATCACAATATCCAACAGGTCATTTTAAAAGACAGGAAATGAAAGTACAAGCAGATAAATTATTGAAATTAGGAATTATTGAACATAGTCAATCACCGTATAATAGTCCAGTATTACTAGTTAAAAAGGCAAACGGAAAATATCGATTTTGTTTAGATTTGAGAGAACTCAATAAGCAAGTAATTCAGCATACATATTTTTTACCTAAAATCAATGAATTAGCTATGAATTTACATGGAGCCAAATGGTTCATTTCTTTAGATTGTTTACAAGGATTTTTACAAAGAGCATTAGACGACGAGTCAAAAGCAAAAACAGCTTTTACCTTACCCTCAGGAGGACATTTCAATATACTAGACTTCCATATGGATTTATCAATAGTCCAGCAGAATTTCAATCAATGATGGATGTTATGTTAGGAAATCTAAAATACAATTTAGTACTAGTATACATAGACGATCTTCTAATTTTTGCAGATTCTTTTGAGGAATTAATTAAACGATTTCTTATTATTCTGAAACGATGTGAAAAATATAATTTAAAGTTTAATATTAACAAATGTAAATTTGCTTTCCAAGAATTAACGTATTTAGGAGATGTATTTACCCCAGAAGGTAGACACATAGATACAAACAAAATAGCTTCGATTATCTATTTACCACCGCCAACTGATATTAAAGGTATCAGATCATTTTTAGGTATGGCAGATTTCTTTAGGAAATATATACCTAATTATGCTAAAATAGTAGAACTATTACCCAGATTGAAAAAGAAAACGTATATAGGTAATTTTGTATAGAACGACGAACAAAAACAAGCATTCTTAGACATCAAACAAGCACTAACAACGAGCCCAGTATTACAATTTTTCAATCCTTTAGCAGATATTTTAATTGATTGTGATTGCAGTAATATAGGCTTAGGAGGAATGTTATTACAAACCACAGATGGAAAAAATTATTATGTCGTAGAATATACTTCTCGAATGTTAACGGAAGCAGAACAAAAATTCGACACTACTCAAAAAGAAGCTTTAGCAGTTTTACATTGTTTAAAAAAATTTCGACAGTATATATATGGTAGACACATTACGATTAGAACAGATCATGAAGCTTTAAAATATCTTCAACGAGCAAAAGATCCACATGGTAAATTAGCTCGATGAGCTATGGAATTAGCAGGATATAATATGAATATTATCCATCGGAAAGGTTCTAAAATGGAACACGTGGATTGTTTATCTAGATACCCAGTTAGAAATTTATCCGTACCTTTAATAAGAACTTCGAAAATTAAATTTGAAGAGGAAGAAAAACTAATTCAAATCTCAGCTGAAGGTAACACTGAACTCTTTGCACAAAAACAACGCGAAGAACATAAATAACATAAAATAATTCTCCGATTATTAGACTCCAAAGCAGCAGAAAAAGATACAGATTATATTATTGGCAAGAATTACGCTTTAATTCATGGTGTATTATATAAAATATCATCAAACGTATCAGAATCACCGTGGAGATTAGTCGTACCAATGAAATTAAGAGCCGACGTACTTAAACTAACACATGACGACCCAACAGCAGGTCATGGAGGATTTTTAAGAACTTACTAATTAACCTGAAGACGTTATTTTTGGGATAAAATGAGCAAAGATATATTCCAATATGTGCAAGCTTGTAAAGAATGTCAACAACAAAATCCAAGAAATGCAAAACCACAAGGACAACAGAAAAGTTATCCACCACCGAAAAGAGTTTGGCAACGAATCTCAATCGATTATATAGGTCCTATGAAAACCACTAAATCAGGAAATAAGTATGCCTTAGTTATTATTGATAATACATCTCGATATATTTTTGTAATACCATCACCAAGTGCTACAGCAGCAGACTCAGTTAGAATTATTCGACAAATATTTTACCAAGCAGGTTTAGCACCAGAACTTGTAACAGACGGAGGAACTCATTTTACTGGTTTAGCTTTCCAAAACTTTATAAAAGAAAATAACATCACACATATTGTTGTACCACCATTATCACCACAGAGTAATGGTGTTGTTGAAAGAGTAAATAGAGACATAAAAATTTCTTGACGTAAATACTTAGATGAAAATAGAGATAATTGGGACATTTTATGTGATCAAGTAGCTTTTAATCATAATAATCACATCCATTCAAGTCTGAATACGTCACGTTTTCAATTATTTTATAACCGACAAGCTATTATCCGAGCAGATTTAGTTACCCCAATAATTCAAAAAGATACAGTCGAAGATCCGGAAGAGAAAAAAGAAAAACATAAGAAAATTTTGGACAAAGCTGTAAAACAGACTGAAAAGAATCAAAGAAAACGAAACATATTAGCCAATGAAGGAAGAACTGATCACTCTTACAAAGTTGGAGATTATGTTTTAATGAAAATTAGTCAGGACAGTTTAAACCCCATTTAGAGCCAACCATATAAAATAACCGAATTAATAGGAACCACAGAACTACTACTAAAAAGCATTGATAAGGCAAAGAAACGAAATATATTCAGAAGATCTCACATTCGAAATGTTAAAAGATGGAACCAACCAGACCCATGGTGTAGAGATTATGGATATTTGGAAGATGCAAAATTAAAAGAAGCTTGTGTTTTACCAAAAACACCTAACAATACAATTACTAAGAAACCAAGGACCAGACGTCGCGAACCTAGTCCAGCCGATTCTATGATTGTGTCACAGGGATCACCCCAAGAAGAAAACTCAATATTGTTATCACCCGAAATTATAGAAAGTACACCAGAAGTAATACCAGAAAAAACTCCAGAAAAGGAAAGACCAAAGAATAAATGGCAACAGAATAGAGACATGGTAAACCGTGTAAATTTGAATTTTGCGAATGAAGACAGGCCAACTTCAGACACATCTTCAATTATTAAAAGTGTAGAGATAGCAATTAACGGAAATAATACTAACAAAATAATTAATGATAATGTTACTAGAAAATTAGATTTTAGTAATATGGAAAATAAGCCACCACCTACAACTACTAGCGATAAGGATATAAATAATTTTGAGGAAAGTGTAATTTACACAGAAGTTATTGGAAATGTAAGTCCATCGGGAAACCACTTAACTTATTTTTCAGACAAGCGACCAACTAACCACAATAAAAATGTAATTACAAAAAGCAGTGTAAATAGTCCAAGGAGAGATGTTAAAACTCCAAATAATAATAAGCATGTAAATATTTTAGGTATAAACAAACAAGGAAAAAGCACGATTCGTAGAAAATTAGTGCATAAGTATTATTTAATTAAATGTGATTTGGATAAGGAAATGGATGAATTAATAAGAATTAGAGGTCAACAAAAGACATCACACCAATATGTCGATAATAATAAAACTAGACAAAATAAAACAACTAGATTTTATAGACATACAAACGTTAATGTTACAGACAAAACCAATAATACATTTCAAGGATATTTAGAAAAAGAGCAAGCCAAGGAAAATTTACTTAAACTATTGGAGGAAGCAAACAGAAGGTATAAAGAGAATATGGAAAATATTGCTAATATAGATAATGAAGTTACAGAAATAATGAAAACTAATAATGTTGAGGTTACGAACCAAGATACAGAAATTAAAAGTATAAATATAGAACACGAGACATTTGTTACGAATAATAAAGTGTAAGGAGTACTAATCAGGCATGTGCGGTATGCACTGACTGAAATGCAAGGCAAGAGCGGAGGCTGAAGCCGAAGCGATTGCCGAGCAGTCAGTCGGTTGGAGATGAAGGTTGAGACTGGTCGCATACCACAGATGCTCAGACGAGCGTAGGTATTTCTGGGGAATCTCGAATAAATCAGAAAGTCTGACTACGGTTAACCTTAACCCAGTTTGTATTGGATTCCATTCATTGCAGCATACATCCCTGCATTCATTCAAACCAAGTCAGTTAGCTTTAACTACAGTTAGTCAGATAGGCAGAATTCCAGTACGGTATCAGTCCAAAGGACTGACCTCGTCCCAATCCAAGCTAAGCGAGTGCCACCACCGACTCATACGTACATTAGCCCCTTTCATGGTGGAAACCCGGTCTTTCTCCACTGAAATTAACATAATTATCGTGGCGTGAATATATTTAAATAAAGTGAAGTGACAAACTTTCCGTGCTTCAACTTTGATAGTGACAGACACAAACTTGAGTGCATCACATAAATTTATTTCGACAGACATTTATCGTTTATCTTATCAAGCACACCAAAAGACCAAGAAAGACATTCAAATTGTCCATTAGTAATTCCAAAGTTAACATTTGAGAAGGAATAATTACAATATAGTAAAGTGAGAGATCTCTAAAGTTGGCCGTTAGAAACTTGGCCGTTGAAACTTCTTGGTACGGCGTGGTGCATCCATCATCATGCCACGAACCAGACGTAACCGAGCTGCAACTCCACCACCAGTGCAGCCTGAGTCCGTCCAACCTCCACGTCAATCACGGCCCACGGCAGCACAAGCCAGGAAAGAGGCTGAGAGAGTCCGCCTCCAACTGGAAGAGGAGAGGACGCTACGAGCCAATCAAACGGCTCAACTACATCAAGCAATGTTAGAGCAGGCCGAGAGACTTCAACGTCTGGAGGCTCAGCTCAATGCCAGACAGAACAGCACTAGGCATTCCACGCCGCTTGCGGACCCACTCCAACGGCAGCAATCTACGCCAGTCTTGCGTCCAGATATCCCAAGTCTCCTTGGCAATCCGTCAGGGCGTCCGGCGCCACAGCCTACAAGACAGCCACAAAATAACGGACAAATTAGAGAACCAGGCCGAAACACTCTCACCATGAATTACCAGAACAACAATGCCAATGCCATTCGAAACCCCACTGCCCATCGAGTTTAAAACACAACTCAAAATATAATACCGAATCAAAGAGAAATTTCACCAGTTCCTAATTTACGGCAAAACACTTTTCTTAATGAAACCCAACCCATTAATGATACGATGACTTCTCAAAATTATCGCCAAAATGGAAACACTATGAATTTAAATGCGAATAATTCGACTATGCCGATGACAGCAGATCAACAGCAAATGCAATGGGAAAATCGGCAGAAATTTTGTTTAGCTCTTGAAGAGAAAATGTTTAACAAAGTAAAACAGAAAGTTGGTCCATTTACCTCAACTGAAAATGCCGAAACCTGGATTATACGAATAGAAAGCGAACGTACCAGGAACCAAATGTCATGGGAACTTTTTATAGGTTCTCTGCGAAATTTTTTTGCCGACTCCAGTGACAAAGAAGTCAAGTCCTGGTGGAAACGGAAGGAACATTCCTTCGTCCTAGACGTGAACCAAGCGGTGGATAAAGATGACTTCGAGCAGGTCTGGGAACACTTCAAAGTTGATTTTGTTGCCCAATATGATCCCAAAGTGAGCAAGAAAAAAGCTCAAAGAGACTTAGAAAGCTTCCGATTGACTGATTCAATGTCAGCGTCTGATTTCGTCACGCAGATGCAAGATATCCTTCTGCTTATAAATCCGGATATGTCTCACGAGGACCAAATAGTAGCAATGCTACCTCGTCTTCCGGACAAAATAGAAAAGGACGTCACAGGGCATTACTATTCTTCTGTTCCCGAATTCAAACTGAGGCTGGAACAATTGATAAAAATTAGAAACAAGAAGTTAAAAGCCAAAGAAAGTGAAGCTGGGATTAAAACCAAGGTCAAAGGGTCCATCACTTCCAAATCCATACCTTTGGCCAACCTAAAACGTCCAAATGTCGACGTTACGGCTCCCGATGGTGATCCGATTACGGTGAAAATGGTGAAGTTCGAAGGAACTTGTAATTTCTGCCACAAAGTCGGTCACAAGGAGGTAGAATGCAGATCAAAGATCCGTCAGCAGCAACATGTCCGAGGCGGCAGAGGCAATCGCGGAGCAGACCGCGGAGGTCACCGAGGGCATGTCAACTTCCAGAACCAGCGCCAGAACCCTCAACCTGCATGGAGAGGCGGCCGGAATCAGCACAATCCTAGAACCAACAATAATTAGCAAAATTATTACAACCCTCAACGCCAACAAAATTCCTGGCGGGGCGGTCAAAACCATCAACAGAATCGTAATAATAATTATGTTCGTCAGCTGGAGGACAACACTTACGGAGCCAACTCCAATCCGAATTTGGAACCATTAGGAGGAAGTCAGAATAATCCTTTTAATCAACTTTCCAACTTTCGTAATTCGGAAAACTGAATGGTGTTTTCTCGCGGGACGGAAACACAAATTCCAATCAGCATCCAACCTCGATTTGCCAAGACATTCGAGCCGTCACGTCAGCCTCATCACAAAGAATTGAAGACTCGCCCGCACAGCTTCAATCATCTGACCCCAATCATCAATACCTGCAAAAGTGGAAAGAAAACCAAATGAGACTCATAATGGACAAAATCTATGAATCGGTTAGTGAAGATGAAAGTGATGAGGAAGATAGTGACACTGAACACGAATTAATTCGTTTTTCCCCAAATTTTCCCCAAACTCCATCACCCTCAGTGCTACGTGACTTTGAACGGCTAAATGACAGACTCAAATATTCGCAGGATGTGAAAGTGAAATTACCATTGACCAACAACACTTACATTATGGCGGTTCTTGACACGGGTGCCCAATTAAATTGCTTATCACCTCAAGCAGCTCGTCTCATAGAAATAAATTCCCCGGATTCTATCGAAATCATCAGTCACGATCCCAAACCGTTTGGCCAGTTTATAGAAAACTCACAAAGCACCTATAATCAAAGTGCAAAATTACATTATATGATCAGTGACACGTTACAAACCAGCGAATTTGCGATAATTCCGAACATGAACACGATAATGATAGTAGGAATTACATTCACCTGGAAACACAAAGCACTACTAAATTTCAAATCGGGAAAACTTACGCTTTTTCCAGAAAATACTGATCAACCGGACGTGCAACACATTTACAGGATCAGGGATGACCCCAACAACAGCAAGCTCAATGAGACGGCCACCTTGGACTCGCCCATCATCGACGAAAATCTGGTGAAAGAAATCCATAGACAGAAAACTGAGGCTGAAAATAAAATAAAATCATTAAGTACCGATCGTCCTTATCTCTTACCTCCCCGTTTACTTAATTTGGTTATTTTGAAATTGAATGAAATTCAAAATGCGCCATCACAAGTGCTAATTGATTTCAACCGGCACAAACTACCAAGTGAACTATTACCTGGAAATCATCTCGTCACCATCGACGAAGGAGAAACCAGGGTTTGGATTTGCAACCCCACCAAAAATCAGATTCACCTCCCCAAAATTCGGCACATTGCTAAATACGAAGAAATCAATCAAGCTGCGATTGACTACGATATCCACCAAACAGCTCCCCGGGAAAATCCTCACCCTGAACTAAAACCATTCACAGAAGCAGAGATAGCAATGGGTCCAAATTTGAATCAACAACAAAAGGACATGCTGTTGAAGGTAATCAATACTTACCGTCATTTGTTCGCTGCTACAGATGAAGAGCTCACTTCCATCAACTTTCGCCCGGTGCATATAAATACTGGAGATCATCCACCCAATCCCCGACCGCAGTACCCCGCATCATTCATGGAGAGGGAAATTCTTCAGGCCCAAGTCCACAATATGGAAGCAGCTGGCATCGTGGAACGATCCAATTCTCCGTATAACAGCCCAGTTCTGTTGGTGAAAAACCAAAACGGAACTCATCGATTTGTGTTAGATCTGAGGCAGCTAAACAAGCAGGTTATACCAAATACCTATTTCCTGCCAAAGATTAACGAACTTGCCATGAACTTACATGGAGCCGGCAACTTCATCACCCTCGATGCAGTACAGGGATTTTTACAAATGAAATTGGACGAGGAAAGCAGGAAGAAGACAGCCTTCACGATTCAATCGGGAGGAAAATTCCAATTCACTCGTCTTCCATACGGCTTTCTCAATAGTTCAGCTGAATTTCAGATGATGATAGATGAAGTCCTAGGAGAATTGAAATACAAATTCTTAAATGCCTATGTGGACGATATCCTAATTTTTGCACCAACTTTTGATCAACTAATCGAGAGATTCATAATCACCATGAATCGCTTCAACCCAGTGGGATTGAAATTTAACATTAAAAAGTGCAAATTTGGCTTCAATGAAATCAAGTACCTGGGGGATGTATTTAACAAAGACGGCAGGCACATTGATCAAGCAAAAATCGATGCAATAATTAATTTCCCAATTCCCACCACTATAAAAGCCGTAAGATCATTCCTTGGACTAACGGGATTCTTCAGAAAGTACTTCCCGGGATATGCGTCCATAACAGAGCCGCTCACACGACTGAAAAAGAAAGAAAATAATAATAATTTCCAATGGGGCCCAGAACAAGAAGAAGCATTCACAAAATTGAAAATGGCTTTAACCACCAGCCCCGTCCTTCAACATTACAACCCGAAGGCGGATCTGATAATCGAGAGTGACTGCAGCAAGTATGGACTGGAAGCCATGCTACTACAGACCACCGACCATAAAAATTATCATGTGGTAGAATATACCTCACGGATGCTTACTCCCACGGAACAAAAATATGGAATTTCTCAACGTGAGGGCTTAGCGATAGTGCACGCATTAAAAGTCTTCCGTCAGTATATCTACGGTCGAAAGGTCACAGTACGAACTGACCACGAAGCGTTAAAAGCGATAGTCAACGCCAGAGATCCACATGGCACGTTTGCTAGGCTAGCAATGAAACTTGCTTCCTATGACCTCAACATCATTCATCGCCCAGGCAAGCAGATGCAACATGTTGACTGTCTATCCCGGTATCCAGTTCGACTGCTTACTCTCCCCTTGGCCCATTCTCCGAAAGATGAAATTGAATTGGAGGATCCTTTGCTTCGAGCAGCGTCAGTCTTTGAATTTTCCACCTTCCAAATTAAACAAAGGTCAGATCCAAAATTATTTAGAATCATACATCGACTATTAGAAGCCCATCAAAATTCTCAACCTGGTACACCAAAAACTCACATATTTGGAAAGAATTATGCCATCATTCAAGATTTACTGTACAAAATTAATCCTCGAACCTCTGGAAATCCATATTTACTGATGGTACCCACCTCCTTAGTGCCAGAAGTCTTAAAATTGACACATGATGACCCCACGGCAGGTCACGGCGGATATCTCAAAACTTACATGTTGACCCGATCCCGCTATTTCTGGCCAAAAATGTCAACAGACATTTGGACACATGTAGTCCGCTGTCCAGAGTGTCAAAGAGAGAATCCCAGGAATTCAAAGCCAGAGGGACTCCAAATTTCATTTCCTTCTCCCTTTTGGGTATGGCAACGCATTGCTATCGACTTCATCGGCCCACTTCCCACTACCCCACGAGGCATGAGGTATGCTCTGGTGATTATAGACTACACCACCAGATTTTTAATCATTTTTCCCACTGCGACCGCAACAGCACAAGAAACGATCCTTCTACTCTGGAAATTATTCCATGTATTCGGAATAGTGAAAGAGATAGTATCCGACCAAGGCACCCACTTCACGGCTGGCATCTTCAAAGAATTTATAAAAACGAATAAATTAGTCCATATCGAAATCCCACCGAATTCTCCCCAGATGAATGCTTTTGTGGAAAGGTCAAATCGTACTACCAAAACGTACCTCAGAAAATTTCTGGACGGATATTTGGACCGATGGGATTTAATCTGCGAGGCGGCAGCTCACGCCCACAACTCTGCTTATCATCAAGGACTGGGAGAAACTCCTTTTCGCCTCTTCTACAATAGACAGCCTATCGTCACTGCCGACCTGTTGACCCCAACCCAACCTGCAAATCGAATCTTCGATCCCGTCAAAGAAGCAGAACACAACGCTCAAATAATATTCCAAGCCATTGCCACAACCAACAAACAACAACAAGCACGCAACAATTTAGCCAACAAAGGTAGGACTGCGCAATCTTACCAGATTGGAGATCTTGTTGTGGTAAAAACGCACAAAAGTGGCTTGGAATCGCGATGGTCCACTCCAATGGAAGTTTTGGAAATAGTTGGAAATTCTGCACTTCAATTATGGGACCCACGGGACAGAGCCCGCAAAAATATCAAGCAGGCTCACATTAACAACGTCAAACGGTGGACACCCTCGGACCCTTGGTCTAATAACTTCGGAGAAATCCAAGAAAACCGACCACCGACAGTAGCAGGACCCCAACCATCACAGGCAGTAGGAATTCCAAAAGTTAAAAGGAGAGTTGGAACTACAATTCCGGAAATTAGTCCCAATTCTTCAATGGCAGCACAGCTTTCCACCACTTCAACTCCCGAAGTGATTCCTCCAAAAAGAATCGGCCCACGTCCCCAAAATCGTCTCCAAAAACTAAGGCCGTTGATAGAAGTGCGAATTGATCACTCGCAACTATCCAGAATCTCCACTTCAGAGTTTCATCCACTTCACGGATTACAACAAAAATTATCCAGCCAAAATATGAAAACTGGAAGAACAAAGTTAAATTCACAGAATAAATTAACACTGAACATGCCTGGAACTTCTCAGCTAAGTTGCCAATGCGGCGAAGGATTGAAAAATTCAGCCCCAGATTCTACACAGATTGCTGATGAGGGCGTTTCGGATATTACCTTGGACAATGAACTGGTCCATCACCAGCGTCAACAGATTACCGGAAGGGAAATTCCAACTTTAAGCGGGGACGACAACGACCTACGGGGACCTCAAGGGACCCAAGAAAGTCGACTGTCTCCGTCTCGTCCACTTGACTGAGGACGTTAAGAAAAATTGGCCTCGTTAGAAAGTTCAATTGTGAGCAGCCCTTGTCCTTTCGACGGCACCACCATCCTCAGCTATTTCTTCAGCTGGAGGGATTAAAAGGAGCGACATCTCCATAATCTACAACGATACAGACAGTCCATCGGAACACAACCGAACTCAATTGTGAACAGCCCTCGTCCCTTCGTCAACTCCAGTGCCTTCGTCTGCTCGACCGTCGGACCTGTACAAAAACATAGGAGCGTGATCTCCGTAAACTACAGTGCAACCAGGGGGTCTACTTATGGGACACTATCAACTGCTATCGCAGCGACTGGTTCCCTCCATCTTTCGTTCTGCCTTTCTTTTCTTTCTTTCTGTCTTTCCGTAACGGTCAACCGCTCTCTCTCTGTTAACTACAACTAAAGGGAAGGCGCTCATTCCTTTTTGTGAGACCGTCCAGTGAAGTACCTAGTAGCCATTGTGCTTTTATCCAATTTTATTTCTAAAATTCAGTTTTCTTGTACTTTGAGTTTACATTTACTTTACCAATAGTTAAAAGTTATTTCTATTCCCTACTATTGTTAATTACTGTTAAGTAAATTACTTACGGACTGAAATGTTTCGCCGTCATCAATTGTCGTAAGTCAATTTTAACTATAATTTATTCTGCTCGCTAATGGGGACATTATAAGACAGATATAAATACAGTATAATTAATAACGGTGAAATGTAAACCAAAACTAAATAGGTATTAGGTACATATCTGTAAAATGGTACTGAAATCGTAATGTTTAGTTTTAAATTACATTAAAACTTACCTTCTGTCCAGTTCTTTCCCTGCCCAGTCCAAATCGGAGCGAATCATGAAGGAAACTCGTGCCTGCATCATTCTCAGCAAACAGGAATTGTCCGCCTGAATGATGATAATCTTGGCTTCCCACAACCCCAATGAACAGGAGGATTTCCTGAACAATCTCCTGGAAATTAAAAAGGATTGGGGTCGGGCCATCCACAAACGCCGAAATGTGATGGAGCCTTACGTGGATGTACGGAACAAGGAGTTCCCAATCTCCATCAAGGCTGCGGAGAGGATTCGTGGTTTAACTTCTCTCCTTCCAAAGCTCAACCAAAATTCACCAGTTCGGAGAAACCAGCCGGTCAAACCGAGGTCACCGGCCAAACCAAAGTCACCGGTCAAACCAAAGTCGCCACGCCGGCAGTTGTTCAGACAACATTCAATGGCTGACCAGCAGCGACGTCGCCAAGAAGAGGCTACAGAGAAACAACTGCGACAGCGGTCACTCTCTCGTAAATCTTCCAAAGAGCGCACCGTCACTCCGGTCCGAGTCAAAACTCAATCAATCGATCCCTTCGCAATTGGTTACCAGAATTCACGGGAGCATTCTCCAAATTATGGAAAATTTTCGGATGAACCGAAATCACCAGCTCCACGCTACAATCCAGCGGACAAGATCGCTCCTCCGACTCCATCGGCTCTGGAGGACGTCAAGTTCCTATTTTCTCCGGAGCACTGCATGGCTTTGGCCAAGTTGGAGCCGCCCATGTAGAGAGAAACGGGCCGTCCAGCAATCAGTCCGGTGGCCACGAACTACCATCGCTCTCGGTGCTTCCGTCCAACAGGACGCAACACTCGTCGGAGGAACTTCACTCCGCCAGTCCCCACACCACCTAACGATGTGAGTGTCTTCGAATACAACCACGGACTCCGTGCTCTCCCTCGTCAAGTGACGAAGCAGGAGTACCAGGCCATCCGCCTTCGTGAGAGAGAACAAATGGACTAAAAAGTCTTCAGGTTCTTTACTGTTTTTTTGTACTTTTCTTATAACTTATCAAAAACGTTCGTTTTCCTTTTAAACGTCATTATCTATATTATTAAAATCGTACAATAACAACTCAAAATCGTTCAGTTTTTGTTATAGCTTACCAATCACTACTTACTTACAACCTACTATTTATAACACACCGTAAAGGTCGGGTTAACGACCACCAGTTTTTAACAGTATCTCATGTTATCTTGAATTTATTCACTTGACTTGTTAACAATTAATAATACAATTAATACTTACTTTCAACGTTAATTGTAATAATAATAATAATACCACTAAAAATGCGATGTATTCTCCAATTTTACAAATACCAAATCAATTTCGTTTTGCTAGTCAGCATTTAAATCCTACCGTACTATGTAATACAATACTAAATATATGATAAGAAGTGACACAACACATTATAATTTTACTTTTCATGTTAATTTTAAGTTTAATTCATTTTATATTTGATTACGCTTCGGGGTCGAAGCTCATGTGACTGTGAGGAACCTGTAAGGAGTACTAATCAGGCATGTGCGGTATGCACTGACTGAAATGCAAGGCAAGAGCGGAGGCTGAAGCCGAAGCGATTGCCGAGCAGTCAGTCGGTTGGAGATGAAGGTTGAGACTGGTCGCATACCACAGATGCTCAGACGAGCGTAGGTATTTCTGGGGAATCTCGAATAAATCAGAAAGTCTGACTACGGTTAACCTTAACCCAGTTTGTATTGGATTCCATTCATTGCAGCATACATCCCTGCATTCATTCAAACCAAGTCAGTTAGCTTTAACTACAGTTAGTCAGATAGGCAGAATTCCAGTACGGTATCAGTCCAAAGGACTGACCTCGTCCCAATCCAAGCTAAGCGAGTGCCACCACCGACTCATACGTACATTAGCCCCTTTCAAAAGTAAAAGTACTATGTACCACACGAGGCAATAATTAAAATTATTTACGGTCAACGAATAGTCCAAGAGATAGTGCACGATCGCCGAGGAGATTCAAGACAAGCAATAAAAAGGAAGAACACAGAACAAAAATTAGTACAGAGAGCACCACCTATTGATAGTTTGGAGGAATTTCCAGAACTACAGAGGAAGGAGTTACAAAATAGAAGGAAGAACTATAAGAAGATTCGAGAGTTTCCATTCCATGAAATAAGTGCGAAGCCGAATCGACACCAAAACGTTCAAGTAACCACGTAGTAGCCTACACAGAAGGTAACAGAGAAAGACAATTGAATAGTCAGTGTACAGGAGAGTGAGACCGAGAGCAGAGCTAACTCACAATTTTAGTTTTCGAAATTATCGAATACTAATTTCATTTTTGATATTGAAGTCGTCATAATATCCATTAAAATAGTAAAATATTGTGAATACTAATAGCAAAGTGATTTTGGAAGAGTGTGAAGAAAGAGTAAGTCTTATAAGTACATAATATTATTGTTACAAAACTAGATATTTTTAGAATACATACATTAGCATTAGGCAGCCATTTTGATAAGTTACCTATCTACAAAATTCAAACAAAGAAACTACTTAACTTTCTATAGATGATACATTTAATTTCTACTTATATTCATCATTTAGCGAATTTATTTATATTTAACAATGAAATAATTAATGAATCAAATCAATAATTTAATTATTTTTTTTATTTCTCTACTACACACACAGCATTTTTTTTTATTTATTACAAAATGCGGTCATGACAAGAGCAGTAAATTAAAGTAGGAATACATACATGCAACATAAAATGATTTTGAGACTTGAGAGATGAAAATTTTTGAACCTTGTGATAAACCAAAATTCTAAATCCTATTTTTCCTATTACCTCTAACAGTGGATAAGAAAAAAGATCCAGCCCTAGATCCCATTCAACAGCGACAGTTACTTCGTGAGAATGCAGATCTCATCAACAATCAAAAAGTGCGAATTGCCAAGACCTTCGTACACCTACACAATGCGTATCAGCGAATGGATATGAAAAATTACGGTTACGAACTCATCGATCATCTCAAAACATACTTGGATCATTTAGAAGAAAGAGATATCTTACAGAAAAGTGATGATTTGGATATTCTTCAGTCAACTTTCGCACCCACAGAGGAGATGCTGAACATGATTCAACAATGTTTGCAGTTCGACAAAGAGAAAAATGCAACTAAACCAGAAGAGAGTACTACAGATACTTCAGAAGAAGAAGACGAATCAGATAAGTCACACGATTCAACTCTAAAGAAATTGGAAGCAACTACATCAAGCTTCCAAGATTCGAAGACCATCACTTCAACTTCGACATCATTACGTTAGACTGAAATACCTAAAACCAAGGTAAAACCTTCTCGATATTATTCAAACCCATTTTATTCGGTCAACAAGTCAGAACCACCAATGACAGTTTCAAAGTTGTCAGATCAAGTTGATAGCTCAGTTGAGAAACAGATCAGAGATAGACGTCAAATCGTCGAAACAATTCAGAAGAGTGACTCGCTTCAACATTGCATCCCAACTAAAGCCGGATCAGCTAGAAAGAACAGCATCATACCAGCAGCAATTAAGAAACGCTCGCTTGAGAGAGTTAAAACCAACAAATCGAATCCACCAGAAAGGGAGAAAACACCGATTCTACTTGATTTTCGACCAGAACTTATGTTGACAGCAGAAGAAAGAAAACAGGCAGAGAAAGAAGTTGCTAGACACGAAAGAAGAAAATTTATGCAGCAAATCAAATACGACTAACAACAACTCGCAAAACAAAGTCCAGAGGAGATTGAAAAAAGAAACGAAAGAGTTAGACAGCATAGGCTAGCTTTTGAAAAACAGCAGGAACAAGAACAAATACGAAAGGATAAGTTAAAGGCAGAACAACAAAGGCAACATCAACAGGAACTTGCAAATAATCATCACAAACAGCAGACCCAATATAATTCACAGCAACATCAGATGAATTTACAAAATTGGATTCAACAACAGTCACAACAGTTGTCACAACCATCACCGATGCCTACGTTTCCGTATCAGTTACATCCGATATTGCCATCACAACCACTTGTTAGCCCATTCGTGTCACAGCCAATTATGCAAAATTCAGCGATCCCAAGAGACGATCCTATGGGATACTATAAAAGAAAATCGTTTAGTGATTTTACTCCGAGATTCCCCTATCAACCTAAAAAGAGACGTACTGCCAGTGAAGAACAAAAAGAAGTCCAAGAATTAGATCAAGACTTAGACAATTACCAGAAAGAAGGCAAACTTTCAAACAAAGAACAACTACAAGAAGAAAATCCACATGTGAATCACGTGAGAGAATATTGGATTCAAATGAATAAGAAAATTCCAAAGAGAGTTTTAAACTATGACTACACTGACAAAGAAATAGATATTTTGGGAGTCATATTTCCAGTTAATCGTTCAGACATCACACAAAGAGAGTTACCACAAATACCGAAGACAGACAAAGCAAAAGCTTTTGCAGTTTCAAGAATTTGTATCACCATCATTGGTAAAGCATCTACTTTTGGAGCCTTGATTGGAACTGGTAATGATAGACGAACCTTTATGATGCAACATCCAGAATTGGCAGAAGTCGAGTTTGCGACTTGGAACAACAAAACCAAACCGGAATTCAGATCTGTGCAGATAACCGGAAGACACATCCATGTACACGCACTAGTCGTAGTCATGACTGAATGGATTCTTAAAGAAAGAGGATTAGTTAATTGGAAAGAGGAAGAATTCAAAGTCGTTAATGAATGGAAAGAAAAAGAGAACGTAACTATTCCAAACTACGTTACGACACTTCAATCATTGGATGAAGATAATCTTATTCCAGGAGAACGGCTATGTCTATATTGTTTTGAAGCCAGACACCCATTTTGTCTTAAATACCCACTAAAATAATCCCAATTCTATTACATCCTAATCCAAATATCACAATCATTCTCAAGGATTCAGATTGACAGTTTCGTAATTATTTTATGTTGATTTTTCTAATGTTTCAGGAATTAATTTTTTTTTGGAATGAATTAATCAGATTTTTATTTCAGATTACGTATTTTCATACAGGAAAAGAGTTCGTGAAAGATGTCATGATGTTCATTTAACTCAGGAATCAAAATATCGATTTGATACATTATTATTTGTATGAATTATTCCTTATTTTCTTCGTATAAGCAGTATTTATTAAATTGATTTTATTATTAGTCAAGATTATTACCTCATCATAATAATCAATTTATATTAACTATATGTAACTAATTTTAAATCACTTACATACATTAATTGCTATTTTTGTTTACTTACTTATGAATTATCTACTTCGTATTACTATAATTGACTGCTCTAAGCATTAATGAATTGAATTGCTTATGATTTGTTTTTATTAAGAAAATTATATTATTAATGAATTGACTCTGTTAATTATAAAATATACTTACTTTAGTTATAATATTGCTACGTTTTTTTTAACGAGGACGTTAAATTTAAAAGAAAAGGGAGTGTAAGATTGAGTTTTATTGTAAGCATGAATTAAATGTAAGTTATGGAATGAGCTTGTATTAATTGCGACGATTGCGCAGTGCGAGCTAGCATGAAGAAGGACAGGGACGAGAGACGAGAATTGAGACTAGAGATTCAGTG
>JAQFZC010002857.1:0-21037 GCA_034695205.1 Dicyrtoma fusca
TTGAATTTTGGCTTTCAAACTTTTAGTAAAAGATTTTTTCAGGGCAACAATGATGTGCATAGACAATACAGGTAAAAAATAAGTTATCGCTGAATTAAATTAGTTTTTTTATTCAGTTCAGTTCACTTTTATCGTTTTATAATTACCTACTTTTTTAAAAACGTAAAACTGTCATTTAACCTTTTATAAAGCCTGAAACGGCCATTTTTACTTTCCTGGCAATGCAATATAGCAAATGCCAGTAACAGATTTTATTGCAGCTACAAATTTATTATCAATTTCAGTTTGAATAATTTGAAACATTGGGATTTACAATGTTGCTACGCTGAAGGACATTCGACAAAGATATTATAGTTTACTCTAACTGGATTGGGAACTGGCTCCAAGGAACTATAACTGCATTGGGTATGCGTACGGTAATACATACGTAACGGTTACAGTGCATTGCCTCTAAAAAGCATAATTATTGTAATTCAATTAAAGCTTCACTCCCTCTGGCATTTAAACTCACTGCCTTTATTATTCTGGCAGCAAACACTGTAGCAATAATAACTGCACTGCCTTTAACAATCATCGTCACACTGCCTTTAAACTAGTCAGAAACAAAAAACGTAAACTAATGTTGACGGTTGAACCCATAAATGAAACGACAAAACGCCGTAACTGCAGAATGTTTTGAAAATTCCGCGCTTGGAAAACGTTTTTGAGCTCCAAGGGAGCTTTGCAAATATATCCGGCTTCTACAATGCAATTTTGTTTTCAGTTTTTCAAAACATAGGTATAATATTAGCGCACCTTATAGCAATTAAAAATCACCTCTTTCTGAAATCAGAGCTGCGCATCTCCTAAAAAAAATCGAAACTGTGCAGGCTTTTTAAAATAAAACTGCACTGCCTTCAGCACTCGTTGACACTGCTCGTCTACAAAATATTACGCAGCCTTTACTTACACCGTTTAAGAATATTAATACTACAGGCTTTTCGAAAACTGTTAGGAAAAGTTTAAGTATTTTTAAAAAAGTGTTTAAAACAGTAGTGTTTGAAGTTTCAAAAAGTGTGAATAGCAATAGTTGTTCTATTTTTCAAAAGCATAAAGACCGGTTGCACTATTTCCACATATTCCACTAAAGTTTTAACTGACGCTATCTGAAGAAAAACGCTGTACCAAATGAAGTAAATTAATAGTAAAATTATTCCAGGCGGTGTAAAACTTCTCCAGAAATGTGTAATTCTTTATTTTCAAATAAAAACAGTTATTACAAAAAGCATGACCATTTTACCGTAGACTTAAAAAAGTGGTCTAACAGTGCCCTTCTAAACTAAAAACTGTAATCAGACTATCAGACATAGGCAAAACTTTGTTTTTTTTTAAAAAAAAGGATTTTTTAAAACTGAATTTAAATGTATTTTTTTAACAACATACCTACTTTTCTTTTCTTGAGCTCACGTAAGGGGAAACGTTATCATAGTTCCACTAATTTTCAGGATCTGGAATATTTTAGGAATATAGCCGTATATAGGAACATGGCACTATGACACTAAAGCTAAAAGTTGCCTAAATTATACTAAGCGGCTTAAGATTGTTCTAACAGTAGCTCGTAACTTTTAATTTCCGAATAAAATACTTAAACAAATATCTAAACAATTTCAATTTTGGTTCACAAGATGGTCCTGTTTGACAGTTGACAGGGTAATTGGAAAAAGTATTGAAGGATTTTTCTTTCCGAAATCAGAATTGCGCTTCTCCTAAAAGAAATCAAAACAGTGCAGGGTTTCCAAAATAAAACTGCACTGCCTTCAGCACTGGTTGACACTGCTCGTTCACAAAATATTACGCACCCTTTATTTATACGGTTTAAGAATATGAATACCACAGGCTTTTCACCTCATCACTATTCTCCCCTCAACGGGGATATCCCACCGGAATCAGTATAGAATATTTTATTAGCTTTTAGTAAAACATGCAAATAGTATAGTTTACCCTTTCTAGCTAGAATGTGTCGATAGTACATTTTGCATTTTAAAAATTACAAATTAGGAAACGTCATAACTATTTAAAGTTTAAAGACATACCAGATTTAGGAGAGAGATTTAAGGAAATATGTACCTTACCTATCTAGACTATAAGCACATTTTTAGAGCAAAGCTTTGTTTTATTAGATTTATATTCTTTCACCTAAAGGCCTTGAGCAGGTTGACATTGATTTAATATCAAAACGTTTTACTTCCAAAATGTGTACACATTACTCACACTAAATTTTCTTGTATAGGAGCTCTGCAACCCCTCTCCCGCTCCACCAGTCAAAACGAAATGTAACGCCAGCTTGTACCACCTGTTCATTTCCATAATATCTGTCAACCGCCATCAAGTTGGGTCCCTGGAAGAACGAACAATTAAATGAATGCAACAATGCACTTGAATCTATTCTAATGGCAAGGTAATCCAGTGTTTTATAGATAAATAGCTCCACCTGCATCCAAAAATACACGATGTAATAGTCTTTGTCATTCCAGGTTGCAATGTCCGCTGTTGGTTCGATTGCAAAGGGCTTGTCGAAGATAAAGTGAAATGCTTCTCGTTTTCTTGCGAAAATTCTTTTCCCTTTCCTTCCACTGTCATAGACTACGGAATAATTAATCCGTCTTGTTATTTGCACAGTAACATCGAAGTAGGAATCTTCGTCTGGTCCCAAGAATCCGATCCCATGCAATGCGATTCGTCCATTGCTGATTTGAAAGCTACAAGAAAATAAAAAAATAGGTTTGGCACAAAATGTAAGTTAATCAAACAGTTTAAGCGATTGTATTTACATGAGCAACATATACACTTTCCAAACAAATGATACACCAAATTTGTGAACGTACCGGTTGTAATTGAAACTTGCATCGTATAAAAATGGAAGACGGTCAATAATTTTAATATTCCTTGTCAAGCAAAGCGTTGAACCGTCAAACTTTGTCACTGGCTGCTTCCTTGCATGGGATTTAAACGGAAGCTGGCTTCTGTAGTACTTATGTCTGTACAAAATGAATGAAAATATTTCACAACATTGATATTAAAGTATTCTATTCCGAACAGGGAAAATAAGTTTCGAATAAGCGGGAATTATATTCCATCTTACTTTTCTGGGCCGTCCATTCCAATGAAATGGTAAATTGCCAGCTGTTCCTGGTCGCTCAGTAAATTACTTTGACGTCGACACACTTTCGAAAACTGCGAGTTGGACATTCTTGGGAATCTGATTTCGAATAATACCGCGCCAATCAAGCTGCGCATGTTTTTCCCGGTCTTTTCTATTTTATGCTGCCTGCACTGAAATTCAGCCCATCTACAAAACACAAAAAGAAGAGAAAATAGTTACGGAATGAAAATAAGCTAAATTAAGATAATTAATTGACATGTTTTTTTAAGTTGAAAAACAATTTTAAACTCTACATGATTCACCTGCAGACACACTCAAAGATGTCCATTTCTTCAAGTAAAAGACCTTCGGAGGAAATAACTGTTGCAAGATTCGATTGCGACAATTTCAGACACTCGTCGGTGTCCTTGAAGTAACGGAAGGACCTTTAAATTGTAATAAAACATTATTTAACCGGGCTTTAGTCACTTTCATCCTCATAAATTAGGTAAAAGTGGACTTAAACAGTAACAAACCGAATGAACTCATCAGCCACTGTCTCCAAATTTTTGATTGCTTTCGGGATTTGAAATCGACGGCAGATTGACAGCAAATTCAACAAAGTGTTTGGACTCAAATTAAGCGCCTTCAAACTTTGAACGGACCAAGTGTCCAGAGTTAGCAACTACAATAAAATTAAAATAATTAATCATTTTGGCATTAACTTATTGAAGACTTAATTAAAATAATAGCGATGACGATGAGTTAAATTATTTAATAATAATTGATTACGATTACTGTCAAAACTGTCAACTGTACCTTGACGAAGAGCTGGAAAGCGACGGGGTCGACATCCACGAGCGGAATCCCTTCGCCGTCTTTAATCACTGCTGTGTCCCATTTTTGTTCGAATTCCCTTTCAAAGACTGACGATGCTGCCTCGAGAATAAATCTGACCGCTTGCACTTTGACCTTTTTCACACCAACGCTGAAGACCACGTCGTTCTTTTGGGGCTTCCGTTGCAAAAGATCCCACATTTGTCTCCCGATGTCTTTTTCTTCGATCGTCACTTCATTTTCAGTCATTTTTAGTTTATTTTTATAATTTGAATTTAACTCTACAAAGATGACTGCGCAATTGTGAATGAAGGAACAGGATTTATTCGAAAATATCTTTTAAGTTGGCGGTAAAGGACTGTATAAGAAACAAATCACGCAATTAAACTATTAAGTTAGCCCGTGGAACCCGTAACTCAACGCATAGGTGGGCGCCCTGAATTAGTCGAGAGTCAGGGCACGAATTTTATTTCGGTTTGAGGGGAGGGGAGGGTAAGGGTAAAATTTGCAAAAAAATTTAAGGGGATGGGAGGGAGAGGGATAAAATTTTCAAACTATTTGGGGGGGGGGAGCGGAGAGTGAGGGCACACGAGTGCTCGTTTGCCCATCAGTGGAAATTTAAATAAATAGATTGGCGGCAGTTGGAAGGCCTCATTCTGGTATGAGTTGAGGAGACCCGTAAGTACGTGCCCTTCCGTCACTGAGGGGAGGGTGAGAGCACTAATTTCATTTTTGGTTTGAGAGGAGGGGAGGGTGAGTAAAAATTAAAAAACAATTTAAGGGAAGGGTGAGGGCAAAAATAAAAAACAAATATGAGGGGAGTGAATTCAGTGAACGGAGATGGCAAGTAACATGCCTATCTATGGAATAAGCGAAATAAAAGACTGCGGACTCCGTGGCGACTGACGACGAACGACGACGAAGGACAAGATGACGTATGGACGTATTTAAGACGTAACTGTCGAATATTTTGAAAAGCCCGCGCTTGGGAAACATTGCTGAGCACTATTGACTATGGGGCATTGCAAATATCACGTCACACTAATCTCGCCATTTTTGACGTCCACTCTTAAATCTAATTTTTGCAGTTTAATAATTCATTCCGGATCCCTGACTTCGGTTTCGTTAATTAATTTTTTTAATTTTGATTTTACTGTGCTGTCTTCGTCCACATTTTGAGTTTTTAAAGTAGTGTAAATGAAAGTGTAAACAACAAGTCAATAGTTAGCAAACGTCATTTGTGTAAAGCTCTTAATTTTATTTCCCTCAAGTAATATCATTGAATTCAATTTCATTCATTGTCATCCACGTCCAGGCCTATTCGCATTCATAGTTTCTACAAAGTTTGTAAATTATTCTTGATTCAGTTTACTTGAAAGGTTAAGAATCTTTGCAAATAAGTAGAAGATTCTCTTGAAAATAAGACCACGGTTGACTGTGCTAGTGTGCTATACTTTTTAAAGTGAAATAAAATTCCTAAAAATGACTGAAAGTGACGATCGAAGCAAAAGACCTCGGAAGGCAGTTGTGGGATCTTCTGGAAAGAAAGCCCCAAAAGTACGACGTGGTCTTAAGTCTTAATATCATCATCTGCTTTATTACTAACTAATTTGGTACTAAAATTACTGTTAGGTACTAGTTTTTTATATTTACTTTTTGTAGAGATTCCATTTAAAATAAATAAAAGATACAAATGTTTAATAATAAAATAACAAAAATAGCAGTAAAAAAATATTTTTAGACTTAAAATTGTGATGATTTATTTTAACAATAAAAGTTAGTCTTACTACTTTACTATTGTTTATTGATACTCAAGAGTTCAAGACAATATTCAATAGTATTGAATATTCGAATTCGAAAACAAGACTCTTGAACTTGATCTTCAGTTCAACAAGCATCAATAAATTCTTGAAAATCAATTCATTCATTGGCTTACGAATGTTCGGTATACGATACGTTTACAAGGATATATTTTCGTAGGTGTTAGCTGTTCTGTTAGGGTCGCCGACTAACATTATTATTTCATTTCAATCTGTCAAACCGTGTACTATTTAAGTTCCTTAGCTTTTACGCGTTTGTTTGTTACGTTGTTAGCTTGAAATGTACCTTTTCATATTTTACTGATAATGTCCGTTAAATCTGTGCTCCGTGATTTCTTCCACAATATGTGGCGCTCGTGTAAACGAGATCGAGTAATGTGCATCGCCATTTCGATATTACTCCTCAATTATATTTTCCTTTTAAGTGCATTCCGGATAATTCGTGTGAAGGGTCCAACGATAGACGAGCAAATTATTGGAGTGCTTAACGAAATTGGAAACAATTCTGCATCTGCAACTTTTGATATGTAAGAAATAAAAATTAAACAACCGATTTCATTAATATTAAAGTAATTATACTTTAAATTAGCGATTTCACTTTTTTTGAAGCTTTTTGAAAGGTCTCCGTGGAACTGACATAGATGAGGAGACCTTGATTTCAATTTTGGAGCACATGGACAAAGTTTACCAGCTCATTCAAAGAAAGTACAAGGAACGCGAGTTAAAAAACAATTTAATTGTTGGTGCCAGTAGTGGTGTCGACCTCGATAACAGAAACAGTTCTACAAAAATTGGACTGTCCACAAGGTCAAAAAAGAGTAGTGAAGGTCGAATTCGAATAAATGTTGCCACAATCGCTTGTGGGAACCGCACTGAAGAAGTTACGGTAATGCTAAAGACCGCTGCACTCTTCAGTCAAGATGCTGCCCTCCACGTCATACTTTTTTCGGATAATGTGGCCCTCTTACAAAATGCGCAAAATGTAGGTAAAATAATAATAATTATTATTATTTTGGACCAGTTCTTATAAACCCAGTATCTACACTGCAAAGATTATTACCACATCTGGATCGCATCATGAAAAAAGTGAGTCCATTTTTATACTTTAAAATCGCATCATTTTGATGTGTTAGAAGAGGGCATAATAATGATGGATGGGAACCAGACGGGCTCCAGATGAGGTACCTTCACAGGATAGGGAATTTACATGGGCTAAATGTAGACCTAATCATAATGATGAGGTCGGAACTGTGTTTTTAAAGTTTTTAAAATGGACTCATTTTTTGGGCAAAATGATGCGATCCAAATAGTTTTTAGTAGTGTAGCATCCACTTTAGCTTCTACACTCATCATCAGTCTTTCAACTTCAATTTTAAAGTATTTAAGTCGGCCAATTTTTTTTCAGATGCTAGAATTAAAATGGACAGCCAACACGCTGGGTTGGGACCTCACTTTTGAATTGCACCTGACCTCCTTCCCCGATGGAGACCCTTTGGTGTGGAAGAACATGTTCATGCAGTGTGCTACGCAAAGGCTGTTTTTCCCCGTAAGTTTCCCACACAGCACGTGTTTTTGTACGGTGCAAATTATCCTATTTACATGTTTTTGAAAGGTGCAAATAGTTCTATTTCCATGTTTTTGAAAAGGTGCACAATGTCCTATTTACATGTTTTTGAAAGGTCCAAATAGTTCTATTTCCATGTTTTTGAAAAGGTCCAAAATGTCCTATTTACATGTTTTTGAAAGGTGCAAATAGTTCTATTTACATGTTTTTGAAAAGGTCCAAAATGTCCTATTTACACGTTTTTGAAAGGTGCAAATAGTTCTATTTTCATGTTTTTGAAAAGGTCCAAAATGCCCTATTTACATGTTTTTGAAAATATGCAAATTGTCCTACTTACATGTTTTGCAAAAGGTGCAAAATGCCCTATTTACGACTTTACGAATTTGTGAAAGATGAAAAATGTCATATTTACATTTTTCTGAAAGGTGCAGAATGCCCTATGTACCCTAAGACTTTAACTGCGATTGTGATTATAGTGATAGTTTTGAATTATATTTAAAGACAGTTTTGCCCCACATCGACTCGCTCATCTACCTTGACTCAGATTTACTAGTCGTTTCAAACATGACTGAATTATGGCTGGAGTTTTCAAGGAAAATGGTGGGTGGTAAAATAGCTGCTCTGGCTCCAAATAACGAGCCCACCTTTGAAGGGTGGTACACTTGGCTAACGGATAAGAAGATTCCTTACTATGGACAAAAGGGTATTGGAAATTATGGGATAATTTGTAAAATTAGTAAAATACAAAATATTTTATGTAGAATATCGGTGTCACTACCAGTTCTGTGTCTGTTAACTGTTAGTCTTTGTCTTTGAAATGTGAAATCTATGGATCTGTCTAAACAGGGCTCAACGCGGGGGTGATGTTAATGAATCTAACAGAAATGCGAGCGTTTCAATTCCAGGAAAAAGCAATTGCTGCCAATAAACTGTACAGAGAAAAAATCCAACTGGCTGATCAAGACATTATCAATATTATTTCTGCTGGGTTCCCAGGTGCGTTAACGGGGATTTAATCTTAAACCAAATTAAAAAATTACCAGCTTAAAATGAGAAATTTTTTTCAGATAGGTACATACGCTAATTGAACAAATAATAATTATTTCAGAAAAAACAGGAGTACTCAACTGTACTTATAATTTTAATTGGGTTCACTGTGGAATGTTCGACTTCGAATGTTTGGTCAACGGAACGAATAAATGCTTCTGTAGCACTGTGACTAAAACTGGAATTCAAATTATTCATGGGAATGGAGGGAGCTTTCATGTGATACATGATCCTCGGCTTAAATTCCTCTTTGACATTTACAAAACATTTGAAAAAGTAATTATAGTTCACTTTTTAGTTTGAAATTAATCACAATCACTGAAACGAAGTGTCTACGAAACATTTAAGCTTATATACCTACCGATTTAATGTTATCCAAAAAATATTTTTTTGCAATCATAGTTGGATCTACTTAAAGACTCCTACTTGGAATTTTTTAATGGCCTGAGGAAGAAGTTCAACTACAGTTATAAACCAAAACCATGCCATCCTCTTACAGATGATCATTTGTACAAGAATGCAGAAGATTATTTTAAAAAATTGAATAGATGAGTACTGCGTACTACAAATTAATTTTTATTTTGGAAATAATTATTATTTAGTACACTGGATTAATAGATCTTGACACTGTTAATAAATTGTTATTCCATTTATTTTAAATGAATAAAAATTCCTGTTAATATCAAAAGGTTGAAAAATGTCATATTGTTCAGGCTTTTAAAAAGTGAATAGTGTACTATCGACACGTCCATGCCAGGAGGAAAATAATATATTGGCATATTTTCAAAAGTGCAAAATGCTCTTAAGACACGTTTTTAAGAATGCGAATAGGTGACAGTGTCAAATGTCAAAACTTCCATGTGTCTATCCTCTATCATTTTTAATATTAAAATTTGAACATGAAGGTTTTCGAAAATACCAAAAGACCTTTAAATAAATTAGTTTCCTACGTCCACAGTCACAACGTATAATAATAAATAACGGTGGTGTCCATTAGCCCTTGTCACCCAAACCTCTAATGGTGACTTACCGCTGCAGCTGTTGTCCAAGTTTGGGAGGAAATGAACTGCAAAGAACTCAAAAAGTGTAGAAAATGGCGAATTAAAATTGGGTAGTATTCACTATTGAAGGTAATTACTTCACTGTTTTCTGAATCACTGCTACTTTTTGGAAATGAATCAAGGGAGAAAGTATGACGTATTGTTTTATTTCCACGAGATGTTCACATTATTTACTGTGTACATACACTACAATTTCTTGTACAGTAACTCTGCAACGTGATTAATGTCAATCGTGATCGAACGAAAATAAAATTTAACGCCACTTTGTTCCAGTTGCTCCTCCTCTTCTTCGTCACTTAGTTTAACGGTCATCGTCATCGTGCTGGGGCCCTGGAATAAAGGACAATTAAATGAATGCTGGTCTTCATTGTATTAATTTCTTCTTTCTGTACAGAACAAATCAAACTGAAGTTAGTAACCCAAATAAATTGTAATACTTTCCACCAAACTCCTTCATAATTCACAGCTAACAGGTTCTTTAGTGTACACATCTGCTTGAGGGGGGGGGGGAGCAGAATTTAATATGACGTTTGAGAATCCATTCAAAACCGAGATTAATTTGTTGGAAATCGGAGAAAAATTGAATATTTCTGGCATAGAATTCCCGAATTTAGAATTTAAATCACTAAGAATAATTATTGTTTAATCTTACTTTACTTGGTGGTTCGACTCAATAAAGTCGTAAATAGCCAGCCTTTCTGCAGGGGCCAGTAAATGTTTTTGACGTCGATGCACTTGCCAGAATATCTTCGATTCTTCGATGACATTGTCGGGAATCTAATTTCGAACAAAGCCGCGCCAAGGATCCCGCGCATGTTTTCCCCCGTCTTTTCAATTCTATTCTGCGGGCACTGAAACTCATTCCATCTAAAATATAAAGGAGAGACGGTGGTTACATAATGAAACAGTAGATAATAGTTACGACAGTTAACTTATGAATTCTTTCAATTATTTTAAAATTAAAAAACAATTTTAGGCTCTTTTGCTTCACCTGCAGACACACTCGAAGATATCAATTTCCGTCAGTTGAAGATTTTCGAAGGAAACCACCGTTGCCAGATTGGATTGCGACATTTCCAAGAACTCGTCGGTGTCCTTGTAGTGATGGAAGGACCTGTAAATTGTAACATACAGATTATGTAATTATCAATCATTGAATTTTGAGACCCAGTAACAATAAATTTCACATTCCAAGGCACGTAAAAGTGTTTGCTAGTCGTTTTCACTGTAACCTTTACATACTTTGAATAAATAAAATATAATTTTTCCAGCCTGTAATAGTTTGGAGCTGTCATTTTAGGAATTTAAAGGAAATTAGGAAAATAAATTGAACTCTTTAGTGATTTCCATCCAAATCAGGAATTAAAAGCAGATTTAAAACTTTTTAACAAACCGAGTGAACTCATGAGCTGCTGCTTCCTCCAAATTCTTCCTTGCTTTCGTGATTTTAAATCGACGGCAGATTGACAGCAAAAAAGCCAGCAAAGTGTTTGGACTCAAGTCAAGCGCCTTCAAAACTTCAACAGACCAACTGTCCAGAGTTACCAACTGCAATTAAAATAATTAATTAATTCAACTTTAAGTAATTATTCTAAGAGTACATTAAAATATTACAAATGATACTGATTGTGTTAATTACTGTACCTTGACGAAGAGCTGGAACGTCACTGGGTCGACGTCTACGAGCGGAATTCCTTCGCCGCCCTTAATCACTGCTGTGTCCCTGTTTTCTTGGAATTTTGCTTCAAAGACTGAGGAGGCGGCCTCAAGAATAAATTTAACCGCTTGAACTTTGACCTTCGTCACTCCAACACTGAAGACCACGTCGTACTTTTCTGGCTTCCGTTCCAAAAGCTCCCACATTTGTCTCCCGAGGTCTTTTTTTTCGATCGTCACTTCCAACTTCAGTCATTTTGAGTTTGTTTTAAGAATTCCTGAATTCCAAAGTTGACTGTGTAATTGTGAATGGTTTAACAGGATTTATTCGTAAATATCTTTTTAGTTTAGTTAAGTTTTTGTAGGTAATTTGGACTAACAAACAAGCAAACTAATGTTGACTGTCAACTGTTGTAATTACCAGTAAAACCGAAAAAGACAGCGGACTGAAGGCGACTGACGAAAAAAAAACGACAAGCCGACGACGTGCCTGAAGAATACTTTCAAATAAAGCCCGCGATTGGGAACAACTGTTGAACCAGTACCAGTGCAGCTCAAAATGTTTGCTAGTCTAGTTAAGTCTAGTCACGTCCAAAATCAAAGGCAGTTAGTCTAGTCTAGTCTAGTCAAACTGTTTTCGAGGCGTGCCTAGTCTAGTCTAGTCAACACAAAATCCACCCTAGTCAAGTCTAGTCTATTCAACTGGTCAGCTATCCCTAAACATGGGAAAAATCGTGGCTAGTCAAGTCATTCTTGTCTGTCCCTCTTGCTAGTCTACTCAAGTCACAAATTTTTAAAGAGTCAGCTAGTCTAGTCTAGTCCAGTTAAGGGGCTGAAAAAAGCCGAAAAGTCTAGTCAAGTCAGACTAGACTATGGCATCACTGAAAAATAGTAGCACCAGATTTATGCTCTATTTTAAAAGTCCCAAGTAGTTATTAATAATTATGTAAATAATACAATATGCCAACTATTTTGTTCGTGAGGTGACTGATGAGATAATATTGTTTTTGTTTCAGAAACTAAAAAGAGCAATTTTCTCGAATAATAGAATGCAAATAATTATTTACAGCGACAGCATACCAGGATCATCAAAAATGTTTTAAAATAAACGGCAGTCCATTCACGACGAGCTTTTATTCCTTTTCAAAGTACAATAGTTTGAATTTTTAACTGTGCTAAAAAATGCAAAAATAGTAAAAACAAAAATAAATTATTGTCAGTTCCCTTTTAAACTTACTGTTGTGTATTATTTTCTGGGTTTGTTATCCAACAATTTATTTTATTTAAATTATTGCTTACAAAATTCTGACATATATTTTTATTGCCCGTAAAAATATTGGAATAAAGGTGCCAAAATGTCAAAATGTGACCATTTCCTTGGGACGCAAAGCTTTAAATTCCCGAGTAAGTACGAGATTATAGGTAAGCGAATGTAAACTTATTTCCAAAATGTTTTCAACCAACTGGAACTACTGTTCTTGTACTTCAACTCCGCAACTGGATTAATCCCCGATGACCATGTAAAATCAAATTTAACGCGCTGTTTGTTCCAGTTCTAGACTGTCTCCTTTCTTTCTGTTAGCGGCCATGGTATTGGGTCCCTAGAACAAAGAACAATTAAATGTTTAAATGTGTGAATGCAACAACCCAAAAGAACTAACTCCTTTTTTTAAAGTTACTGCAGTCGAGTTTACTAAATCACCGCACCTTCAGCCAAAAATATATGTGGTACAAGTCACGAAAGGGTGAGTCCTTTTGTTCGATTTTAATTGGTTCATCGAACATAAAGTGGAATGTTTCTCGTTTTCTGGCAAAAATTCTTTACACTTTCGAAAATTGCTCCGTTCCGTGGACATTGCTGGGAATCGAATTTCAAATAAAATCTCTCCAAGGATTTTCCGCTTTTCTCCGCTTGTTTCAATTTCCTTCTCCGTGCACTGTTACTCAGCCCATCTTACGAAGCAGATCACGATTGTTAAAACGAAAAATCCATTTTTAAAATAAATTAATTATGATAATTTACGAATTTCGACTTCACCTGCAGACACACTCAAAGATGTCCATTTCTGTCATTTCAAGATCTTTGAAAGAAACAAATGTTGCCAGATTCGATTGCGACATTTTTAGGAGCTTGCTGGTGTCTTTATGGCGACCGAAAAACCTTTAAATTGTGTAAATCCAAAAGTAAGTAAGCAATTAACAATTAACACAGGGAAAGGATGACAATTTTAAACTTTTCTACACCTAATAAATCCATCCAGTGCTTCCATTAAATTCTTGATTCCTTTTGTAATTTCAAAGCGACGGCATAAGCCCAGCAAGCCCAGGGAAGTGTTTAGAGGCAAATGAAGCGCATTCAAAAATTCAACGGACCAAGTGTCGTTAATTACTAGCTGTCCACAAAATAACAGATTAGGTCGCCTTTAAATAATTAAAAAAAATTAATGTAAATTGTACGTAAGTAAATAGCTGATTGAAATGATTACAATGATTAAATTGACTTAGACAGTTATTAGTTTTTTTAGTGGACCTCGATGAGTAGCTGAAAAGCAACGGGGTCGACATCCACCAAAAAATGTTTTTCCAGGTTGTCATTTTGTCCTATTTCACAATATTTAATAAAGCAAAAGTTGAAAGTTCAATTTTTGAGGAAATATTAATTTTTGACAAATTGTAGGTGGAAACTATAGAATGTCAAGGGTCACCGAAATTGCTCTAGAAAAATCTCGGAGGGTTTTTTCAAAACAGCTTAATTTCATGTAATGATCAAAAGTATGGCAAACTATCGTTTTAACTTGTTTTGAACATATGTAAACCAAATCCAAGCAAATATGTACTTAAAAATAATTTTACCAAGAAAAAATTCAAATACTGGCGAGGCTGCCATGAGAACAAATTTCCGTGCCTTCACTTCAACCGCTTCGCCCCCTACTACAAAGACCACGTCGTACAGGCTTGGATTCCGTTCCAAAAGGTCCCACATTTGGCTTCCGATGTGTCCATTAAAGTCTCTCGCTCCTGCCATATTTTTTAGTATTTCAATTTTAATTCAGGTCTGTCGTCTGCTATTTTAATTAATTTTATTGTGAGTAGTTTACTCGGTGTATTTGGATTCTTTTTTGAGCTTGAGGTATATTTAACTAAAAAATAAAATACGGCAACTAAACAACATTCAACAAAAATATTGAGCTGTACAAATAATACAGAATGAAGACTGTGAATGTGACTGCAGAATACCTGTAAATGGCACTCGACTTCAAACACTGTTGAAGGCTGAGGGGCCTTGCATATATTATATCTTCGGAAAAACTGCAATAATTTGACAGCCCCCCCCCCTCGCTATTAAACCATACAGCTTAATTTATCTGATCCCCCTAACCTCCCCCGATGGATTTTTTTACCAGCGCAAACATACCCCCCCCCACCGTCTTCAGTGCATGTTTTCAAACGTCACTTATGGACAGCCCCCAATTCTAATTTTCGACAGGTGAAGGTTTGCTATCTTGGCCACGTCAGCTAAAGGCGACTGATAAGGGCTTTAATCGTTGTTATCTGGAAATTGCGATTGCAGATAATTAATGAATTAAAATAAATTGTAAGCTAGACAATTTTTTTAGACTATAGGCGTTTCAATGTATGACGTAGTGAGCTACATATTTCTATTACATGAATAAATCACAGATGAGTTGCAATTGTAACAAGTAGACATTATTTCAATTATTGTATAGGTAGGTATGTTTTAAACAGTCTTATGACTTCCCTCACTCAATTTATTATACTGTATTTTTACAGAAAGATTTAAGGGCATTCATAATGCTTACATTGAAACATAACAAATAAATACAAACTCAAAAATCAAAATTATTGAAATTTCAATAGCTCTCTACTCCGTTTCAGTGCCTTATGTAAGAGACTTGAAATTGAATTTAGACAGCATTTTGGTACAGTCAACAGTCCAACAGTGATTTATTACAACATTGCAGTTATTTCTTTACAATGCAGCTGACTCTGTAAAATAAAAAATAAAAATATAAAAATATTTTATAGGTATTTTTATTCTGCTAAGGATTTCAAAAAGTACATAATTTATTTGTAATTTCAACTTTTTGAACTTTTTTAATTTTCTTACCCTGGCGGACAGCCCCCATCAGGTCGAAAATTGGGTCTTGGTGTCACTAAGTTAACTCGCATTGCAGGGGCATTCCTACTCTTTGAAGTAGTGGTTTGAACTTCTGTGACTGAATTGAGTGTCGTCGTTCTTTTAAATCTGCTCTGGCTTCTATTTTGAATTTCATTTCGAGTAATCCTTGACTTTGCTGGTCCTACTTTTTCGATTGCAGAGCCCAAACTTGCACTTTCAACTGCTTGGGTTTTAAAATCTATTACAAGTAGTAAAGTAAGAATTGCCATGGCGAACAGGGGTGCGGTTGAAAACATTGTAAAACTGCTCGAAAAAAATTGCCGAAATTGCCGAAAATTTCCTTTTTAATAATCTTTCGTATGTTTCTTTACCACTTTTTTGCGAAATCTATCTCTGTTAGCCACTGAGCAAATTTTAGACTGAAGCTTTACACTGAAAGTTTTTGGATTTAAATATAAGCAATCTTTTTGCACTGTGAGGTTGAAAAAAACATGCTTTTTACTAGTAATTAGAGCTACTGTTTGTAAAGGTAAAGGCCAAGGTGCTAAAATTACTTCGACTGTGTGAGTCATACTGGTAGTAAAAAAGACTAATTGATGATGATTTATTTACATAAGTAATTCTCGTACAATTTTATTATTTCCGCGAGAAAGCGATTTTGTCATTCATTAGCATTAGGGGCCGCTCATAAATTATGTTGGCTGTTTTGCAAATGCTTAATCCTTTTTAATGTGTATTCTAGCTTAAATTCAAAACTTAGATTATTGAAATTCAAATTTTCAAATTTTGGTGACGTCATTTATGCAGGGGCCCATCGCGTGGGCTTTAGCACTTGTTAGTCAAACCTTGCCGTCTGTGACTGTGCAGTACTGTGCAGGTAGCCAAGAAATCTTTGAAATACTAATTCAGTATCTGCGCTAAACTTGTTAGTAAATTAACAATTGCAAAGAACAAAGAGTGCAGAAATTGGTGGAAAAAAAAGGGGCACCGTTTATTACAGAAGAAATATACGTCATTTTATTTCTGAATCACCGCTATTTCTTGTGTGAATAAACTGACAGAAAGAAACGAAGCCGTAGTACCTTTAGCATGACGTAATGACGTCTCATCTTGTTAGAAATGTGTCAGTTTTTAGTGTTTTAATTCTTTTAAAGATTTTTTTTACCTGGAATTAGTCACAGACTTTCAACCGTAAACCACACACAAATCACATTAAAACCCAATCCGCATTTCTAATTTTATTCAAATAATTACATTGGTACACAGGTTACAATATTTGCTTTAACCCATTCGGAAGTGGCAAACCATCAAAAAAATGTTTTGGAAAAACGTGTTTGTACAAATTAGTTGCAATAAAGTCAAGAAACTAGTAAATTAACATTTTCAAAAAGGTCAAAAAACTAGTAAAATAAAATTTTCCAGAAGGTCAAAAAACTAGTAGCTAACATTTTCAAAATGTGTCGAAACTATTAAATTAACGTTTTTAAAAGGTTTAAAAACTAGTAAATCAACATTTTCAAACACGTCAAGAAACAAGTGAATTAGCATTTTCAAAAAGGTCAAAAAACTTCTAAATTAACATTTTCAAAAAGGCCAAAAAACTAGTAAATTAACATTTATAAAAACTGTCAAAACTATTAATTAACATTTTCAAAAAGGTCCCAAATCTAGAGAATCAACATTTTCAAAAAGTGTCAAAAACTAATAAATTGACGTTTTTAAAAAGGTCAAAAAACTAGTGAATCAACATTTTCAAAAAGTGTCGAAAAACTATTAAATTAACATTTTCAAAAAGGTCCAAAAACTAGTTACTAACATTTTGAAAAAGTGTCAAAACTATTATTTAACATTTTCAAAAAGATCAAAAAACTAGTAGCTAACATTTTCAAAAGTTGTCAAACAAGATATTTCCGTTTTGAAAAGGTTAATAAAATATTGTGTCCCCCCCATTTTAACCAAAATATTAAGTATATACTTAATTACACCACACATCTTCTACACATTTTTATCAGCGTCTTCACCCCCCTCCAGGGGCAGGTCATCAATCGCCTTTTGCAAAATCTCCAACTGAATTGGTATTTCTTTGACTAATGACTTCATCTGCTCCATGGTGAGCTTGCTGGCTTTAGCGATAAAGCAGGCACAGACGGTGTCCCCAAAGGTGATGTTGCTCCCAAGCAGATCTAGTACAGCAATAGCAAAATACAAAATAAATTCATAAAGTACCGTAAAATCTCTTTTACAACGCGGGTCTCTAACAGTACGCGGGTCACCGGAAGTATTTTCAGTGTTTAAGTGTACAGAAATTAGTGTCAACCTAACTTTTTAGCCACCGAATAGCTTAAATTAAATGACACACACTTTTAAGTCGCTTAACCTATTCGAAAATGGGGAACCATGAAAAGAATGCTTTACAAAAGTATTTAATTTTATAAATGAACTTTTTCAAAACGGTCAAAACTGGTAAATAACACTTTTTCAAAACAATCAAAACAAGTAAATTACATTTTCAAAACGGTCAAAACTGGTAAATGACACTTTTTCAAAACAGTCAAAACTAGTAAATTACACTTTTTCAAGACGGTCAAAACTAGTAAATAACAATTTTTCAAAACGGTCAAAACTAGTAAATAACAATTTTTCAAAACGGTCAAAACAAGTAAATGACTTTTAAAAAGTCAAAAAGCTGGAAATTACCGCTTTCAAAATGTTCGAAACTAGAAATCACGATTTTCAAAAACATTTCAAACTAAATATTATATTACCGTTTCGAAAAGGTTAAAAGTGTCAAAATTCTTATTTTTTAGCCTGTTTATTTCAACTCAATTCAGAGTAGTAAAACAATTAGCTTGAATAATACGCGGGTCTCTAATTTTGCGCGGGTCTCTAATTGTACGCGGGGGTCCGAGCGGCTGAATGAAATAGTGCGCGGGAGTTCTATTAGAGAGTTTACGGTACGTAATAAAGTTAACAGATGGCTACAACACATGCAAAATGACGCTTATCGAGTACAACTTAATAGCAAAGGGACGTGACCAATTACATATAAGTTTTTTTTTGCATAGCTAGTGATTGAATCACTCATTTAACAATGTGTAAAACCTGACTTTTGCAACTTTTTAAACCATATTAGCTTTTAATTACACTTTTTCCAAACTTGGAAATTGCAAAACCTCGATTTGCAATTCTTCAAAACAAGCGAAATCTCGATTTGCACTTTTTAAAACCTTTCAAAAGCTTGATTCACACTTCTTTAGCCCATGCAAAACCTGGATTTGTATGCATTTTTGCAAAACGTGCAAAATCTCGATGCACAGTTCCAAAACGTGCAAAACCTTGATTTGCACTTTTCCAAATCGTATGAAATCTTGATTTACGTTGTTCAAAATGTACGAAACCTCAATTTATACTCTTTCAAAACATGCTAGATAACCATTTACATACACTATTCAAAATACAAAATCACTATTTAAAATTTTCAAAATGTGCAAAACCCCAATTTACACTTTTCAAAATGTACAAAATCACAATTTAAACTTTTCAAAATGTGCAAAACCCCAATTTACACTTTTCAAAATGTACAAAACCACAATTCATAATTTTCAAAATGTGCAAAATTCCAATTTACACTTTTTAAAACTTGCAAAACCTTGATTTGCACTTTTCTAAAGTATGCAAAAATTCGATTTATGCCTTTCAAAATGTGCGAAACCACAATTTTCACTTTTTCAAAACATGCAAGAACTCGATTTACACTGTTCAAAACCTGGAATTGCACTTTATTAAACCATGCAAAACCTTAATTTCAAAACGATTAGAGCCTCGTTCCTCACATGTTGTAAACGTATGGAAAGAAGGAGTAGTTTTCTTGTTTTATGAATACGCGCCATTTTGCTTCATAAGAATATAGAAATATACATATGTATATTCTATAACTGGAATACACGTAGAATACCAAGTAAATCACTAGGATTTCAAGAAAATGAAAAAAACACATTTACGCACAATACGGATAGACTCTACATAAAGATGGCCAAAGGGAAATAGCCGCCGGAGTGGCCTCCGCAATTTCCACCTTCTCTTTGGCAAAAGGGATATTTGAATTTAGAAACCAGCGGCTGGCAGCCTCAGCAGCCCAATGTCTCCCAAGTGAATCAAAGAGCCAAGAAGGTAATTTCCCGGGTAAACTGAAATCACTGCCCACAAAGCCATCTTCGAAAGAAGTTGAAAGATCTTGGGAGAGCTCCTGCAGGTGTTTGACTAGATCTTCTGGGGCCTTCTTCTGGTCTGGGAGGGAAATCTAGTTTTCAAAAAATGTAGTAATAAAGTCATAAAATTAATCAGTGCTGCCCTAGTCTAGTCTGCCTTGACTAGATGACTATGACTTGACTAGACGTTTCCGCTTTTTCCGGCCGCTTGCCTTGACTAGACTAGACTAGCTGACTATTTCAAAACTTGTGACTTGACTAGACTAGACTTGCAAGAGGCACAGAAAAAAATGACTAGACTAGACTATATACCCACGATTTGTCCCATGTTAAGGGATAGCTGACTAGTTGACTGGACTAGACTTGACTAGGCTAGATTTTGTGTTGACTAGCCTATGCTAGACTAGGCAGGTCTCGAAAACAGAGTGACTTGACTAGACTGGACTAGCTGCCTTTAATTTTGGACGTGACTAGACTTGACTAGACTAGCGAAAATTTTGGGCAGCACTGAAATTAATCCTATTCAAAACTGGGAAACTATGGCACGAATGCGTTGTTAAAGTGTTTATTCTACAAATTAACGTTTTCAAAAGGTCAAAAACTAGTAATCAACCTTTTTGAAAGGATTCAAAACTAGCAACTGACATTTTCAAAACGGCCAAAATTAGAAACTAAAGTTTTCAAAATTCCAAAATTAGAAATTAACACGTTCAAAATAAATTCAAAACTGGCAACTGAAACTTTCAAAAAGGTCACAGCTGGAAATTATTACACTTTCGAAAACGTTCAAAAGTAGTAAATTAACAATTTCCAAAAGATCAAAAAACTATTAAACTAACATTTTCAAAAAGTGTCAAAACTAACAATTAACGTTTTTAAAAAGATCAAAAAACTAGTAACTAACATTTTCAAAAAGGCCAAAACTAGAAATTAACATTTCCGAAAAGATGGAAAACTACATAAACATTTCCATTTTGAAATGGTTAAAACTTTTTTTTTTGAAAAGTGCTTATTTGGAAAAATGAAATTTTTCAAGGTCGCTTTTATTTTAAAATAGTATTTTGAAAACTGGAAACTTTGAAAAATTGCTTGTTAACAAACTGTATGCGTAATTTTAAAAAAATTCCCTTACTTTTGTCTCAATCGTAATGATCCGGTTAAGTAGGGACTCTGTGTAGGGTAGTTTGGCCACCGTGTAGCCACAAAGGATCTCCTTTGGAATTCTCTGAGCTTTGTTCCGTCCCAGGATGACCTTGAGTGACTGGGCGTAGACGTAGATGAGGATGGCGGAGGTTGGGACGTGAACAATGCGTCGGATGGACTTCAAAGTTTCAAAGGATAAATTGGTTCTGGCCACGTGACAGTATTCTGGGATCCCTTCGTCAATGGGCTGTCTACGAACATTGCTTTTGTCTCTCTTGTATAACCCTGAAATGATGGAGAAGCGAAAAGAAATGAGAGCATTATACAGAATTACAAATTTATTTATTTAGAAAATAATAATATACCGTAAAACTTCCAATAAGTCCCCGCCTCTAATAATTCCCCGACCTCTAATAACTCCCGGGTTAAAATCCTAAAA